>VWZN01015221.1:32679-68151 GCA_013396955.1 Regulus satrapa | reverse complement strand
GCCGTTTATATTTAATTAACAAACTTGTACATAACGGACTCTTTTGTATAAATGAAGCTATTTTCTTCTTCTCCGAACAGAAAAAGAAACCAGGGCACAAAGAATTTGATGTTACAGATTTAAAAATATAATATATATGTAAACATATATATATATTTCACATCATTTTGAAAGGGGCACAAGGAAAGACTCAGCGATTTTTTTTTTTTTTTCTCTCTCCCTGATCTTGTCGGTGGTTTTAAAAAAGGAACGTCTCCGAGACATTGCATGCTATTTTACTGTTCTGAAAACAGCAGGAGTTGCTTCAATTTGCAAATGCTTATGTGTTAATACCTTTTTCTATGAAAAAAAACCCAGCGCTGTGTGCAATAAAGGTTATGTTTATACGTGGGGCGTTTGTGAAGTGAGCAGGGAATTAGGCAGAGCAGGGCAGGAGGATGGAAAGGGACAGTCCAGGGCAGCCAAATTACAGAAATACTGACAAGTGGTTTAATATTAAAGAATAATAAAGCCTGTACCTACCCGCAGAGCTGTGGGGCAGGACAGGGTCCGGAACTGGAGCAGGGTCCTGGAAACGGTTTGCATGGAGCAGGACAGATTGGTCACGACCAGACTGTGCCACAGCACTGAGAGAGCAGTACCCAGTCCAGCTCCAGCCCAGGACAAGCCCTGGTGCCAAACGGGAATCCTGCTCCAGCTCGTCCAGAGGGGTGAACGGCTGCCCAAACCCTCGTGGCACAGCTCCGACAGCTCAGGTAAGTGCAGGGTGGCTCCAGCATGGGATCCAGCATCCAGCGAGGCGCAGCGACTCCCCCAAGCAGGGTCTTGTTCCCTGGGATGTGTCACAGCCCCGCCTGGCAGCAGGAGAAGGAGCACGGCTGTCCTCGCTTGCAGCTGGAACGCGTCGTGGCGAGTCCAGCACAGGGCCTGGCTCGGGGGCTCAGGCCCCGGGACAGCACAGAGGCCCAGCACCGCCTCACCTCGCAATTTGTTCTTATTTTCCACTCAGTTTTCACCACCAGCCACACCAATACCAGACCAAAGAAATGCAGATTCTACTTTCTCCCTTTCAGGCAAGGTTGTGAAAGCAAGAGCACTTGAAGCCCGGGGGCTGCCAGCCCTCCTTACCTGCTCCAAAGGCAAAAAAATAGCTCAGACCATTATTAACTCTTGTTTTGGTTACCCAAAGTAGAACTTCGCCTTTCTGGGGAGCTTCTGGTGCTATCTGAGGTATAATTAACTAACTGCACTTTCATTTCCTTTTTCCCCTCTAATTTATAAGCTCAGGTTTTCATTACTTTCTCATCCATGCTTGCTACCAACTGGTTCCATCTCTTTCCTTACAAACAGATACATTTGCTATTTTAGCTCAAAGCAGTTGGAGTATCTACACATAGATTTGTGCCATTCTCTTGTTTGTTTGCTGGGTTGTTTTTTTTGTTTTGTTTTTTTTTTTTACTCTTGACAGGGTTTAATTCATCAGCTATAATCAAGCACTGCAGAGGTCATTTTTTCAACCTCTCTCTCTCTCTCCTTGATTTTTTTTTAATTGAAGTACCCAAATTAAAATGACATGCAAATACAGTGATGTTACTGCAGCTTCCACGTGCAGCTCTGCAGTGCCCTTCCCAGCCTGCTGGCATGCTGGTCAGCAAATCCTCCTTCGCCATCTGGTTCTTCCTAACTAAGGTAACTCCTGGAATCCTGCAGAGCTGGAAGCGCCTTGGCCAGAGCCTGGCAGCTGTTCACCTCTGGGGCTTGAGAAACAAGCTGCTAAGACAATTTCTTGTGCCCATTTTTTATAATTTTCAGCCATTTTTCAGGTACCACTCAGAGCCAACCTCTGTCAAGGAACATCCCGTATGGAGAGGGGCACCCTTCCCAACCAGGCTGGTGGGGAGGCATCAGAGCACAGAACGTTTATAAACCATTACATAACACAGGTTTTAAAGAAAACCAAGTGCCCAGCCCTTAAACCAGGATCACAGCCAGGCAGCACCTCCAAAATACCAACCCCAGGCTTAGAATAGAAATAGAAGGGGAAAATAGAATTAAAAATAGAAGAGGCAAGAAAAGGCAAGCTTGTTCAGCTGTGAGAGTAAGCAGATTAGCAAGATAAAAAGAGGAACAGATTAACAGAGATTAATACAACTTTATTGGAATTGGCTAGTACAGATTTCCTTCTACATCTCAGCAAGGATTCCCCCCTTCCTTTCCCCAGCAGGCACAAGCCCTGGCCTTGCACAGTTTAACACAGCACAGGTTTCCAGCACTCCCCCGTGAGCCCCCACCACCACCCCCCTGCTCTCAGGGAGCCCCCTGAGCCCCCTGCCCTTCACCACAGCAGGATTTGAAGGAGAACAGCCCATTCTGGCCGTGCCAGCCCAGCTCTGCCTTCCAACAGCAGGCAAGAAGCCATCCAGCTCAGAAATGCACCAGAAGACCAGGCCGGGGGGCTCCAAGCCCAACACCAGCATTACCAGGGGGCTGTCTCGGGAAGGAAAGCAGGGCCAGCCTCAGGACCCACCCAGTGCCTGCTCTGGAACCAGGACACCCCAACCACTTCTCGCCAGGAAAAGGGAAGACCAGCTCACCTCCTGCTCCCCTCCTCGCCTGCAGGACGTTCCCTTGGCAATGTCCTGCTCCAGGCTGGCTCCTGGACACCGTGCAGGGGGCAAAAGCAGCTTTTCCACCCGGCTCCGAGGCAGAGTGGAGGAGGTGGAGGCACAGGGGAGGGTTCTCGGGGTGAAACAAGCCCCAGCTGGGCACTGACCAGCCTGCACAAGCAGGACCCCCTCCCACCCACACAGCTGCCGGGGCTCACAGCATCACCCCCGGGCTGGCCAAGGCTCCCAAATGTGCTGTCAGCCTGTGCCCTGCTCCCAGCAGCCCCTCAGTAGCTGTAACCTAGCCCACAAAGTGATTCTGTCTGGGGAAGGGACTGAGCAGGACAGAGAACTCCCTGTGAGCACCAACACAAGGGCAGAGAATCTACACCTGCACCAGGAGCTACGGATCAGGGGCAGGCTCAGAGTCACCACGGCCCCAGATGTCTCTGGGGCACAGAACAGATGAACAGGAGGGACAGTGCAGGCCACAGGTGGATGCTGTGGCTACTTCTTCTCCTGCTTCTGCTGCTGGTACCTCCTGAAGTGTGTCTGGATGGTGATGGCTGCCCTCTCAGAAGCGTCAGTGACCTTGCTGTCCTTGCTGGCATCAGGGGTCACATCACCTGGAGGTGCAAAAGAGCATCACAGTGAGCACAGAGAGTGCCAGCAGCCCTGAACAGGCACAGGGCAGAGCTCTGGCATCACCCCCAGCGGCCTCCCCATGGTCGTTCTCCCTCAGCTGTCCTTGCTGCAGAGCTCATAGCATGAAACCACAACTCCACCGGCTCACAGGGACACCTCCAGGGCAGAAGGAGCAGGGAGCAGGAGGCAAAGCAAAGCCCAACCTCCCTGGCAGTGCTAAGCCCTCTATTTACACAGCTCCACTCCCCGAAGGCCGCAGCTTCCCCACGTTTAATCACCACGTATGATGCTCACTTACTTTCGCACACACAAATAAGATTAGAAAAAAAGCCCGGCCCCGTGCAGCAATAAAGCTCTCACGCTGACAAATGGGAGCCCTCCCCACTCCCGCTTAATGTGGCATTAGGGAAGTATTGTGAAATTCAACAGGAACTGCATCAAAGCCACTCAGCAGTGCTCCTCTAAGCCAGCGTGTCACTGCTAAGCACCCCCCGAGCAGCCATCAGGAATCCTGGGGCCAGATGCTGCTGTACAAACTCACCGCTGCCACCTGAACCCCATTTCCCTTTGCTGCCGAAAAAGAAACCGCAGAGTGAAAAGATAAATAAAAGGAGGGGGTGCCCTGCTGAGCAAGACGCTGCCAGCTGCGAGTCCTGGCACTGCTGGGCACTGGCAGGGCTGAGCCCCGGCCGTGCAGCCCCAGAGCTGCAGCTATTTGCAGTGGAACCCCCAGCCCAGCAGCCAGGCTGGGCACAGCTCGTGGGCCATCAGGAGGGATGGCACCCCCAGCGCCCGTTATCCGCTTGGCACCGAGAATAGAACAGCTCCAATCCTCTTTGCTGAGCGCCGCGGAGCCGCGGAGACGAGAGCAAAGAGAAGAGGGGGGCTGCACTCCAGCTGGTTTTGCCAGGCCAAGGAGAAGGGTTCAGCAGGACCCCACCTGAGGCAGTGGGGCAGGTTTCCTGGGAGCAGGGGTCTGCACACACACACGAGTGGGGTTGTGTAAGTCCTGGAACCTTCACTGGCTGAAGTTACACACGTTAACAAATCTCTCATCAGCAAATATCCCTTAATAATGCCACAGGCAGATTTGTGGAAGGAGAAAGAGACAAAGAAGGCTGCAGATACTGCAATGCCCGCTCTTCTGCTGCACCCACAGTCCCAGCCATGAGTGCCACTCGCTGCTTGTGTTGGTTGAGGGGTTTTCATTGCCTCCCTGCCTGTTCCACACTCACCTTTCTCTCCAGAAAGCGAGTAGATGCTGTTGTGCCGGGAGTTCCTGCCTCTCTAGAAAGGTAGAGAAATGAAATAAAAGTTAGTTCTATCCCAGGAAGAGGCAGTGAGGGCAGCCTCCCAACCTTTCCTCTCTCCATTCCCTTTAAAAAAACTGGAACACACTCACTGTTTCTCCCTTAAAGAGTACTGATTAATTGATCTGCATTTATGAAAAGATCTCCAAGGAGAAGCAGGAAACAGCTTTGCATCCAAACTCAGAGATGCTCCAGTCCATGGCACAGGCTACCCTCACTGGATCTGCATTTCCAACCAGCAAGGAGACAGCCCCTACACCACGAACCTGCAACTCCTGGGCTGCCAGGTCTTCCAGAGGACACTTCCATTTCTAAAAATAAGCTTGAATTTCTCTGCAAATACCTCTCCAACATTTTCCAGCTTACCCTGCCCTCCTGGCATTACATTTTCCCCTTACCTACACCTCCAGTCTGCCTGGCCCAGAGCTGCACTGCCATGCCCTGAGCCCGCTGTGCTGGCACTGCCATGTCCTGAGCTCACTCTCCTGGCACTGCCATGCCCTGAGCCCGCTCTGCTAGCACTGCCATGCCCTGAGCCCGCTCTCCTGGCACTGCCCTCACCTCGCTGTCCTGGCACTGCCATGCCCTGAGCCCACTCTCCTGACACTGCCCTCACCTCGCTGTCCTGGCACTGCCATGCCCTGAGCCAGCTCTCCTGGCACTGCCCTCACCTCGCTGTCCCGGCTGGTGCGGCGGCTCTGGGACACGCACTGGATCTGCCAGGGCAGGGGCTGGTACACCAGGTAAGGCAGGGGCTCCTCACGGAACAGGTTGGTCCCCAGCTGCACACGGGGAGGGTTTTTCAGCAGGGAAAGGGGAAGAACAGGAAGAGCTGCTCAGCCACAATCATCACCGGAGATCACAACCTCCCCACAGAGCTCCCAGCCCTCCTGCCCAGGCTGGTTTAGGAGGCACAGAAGCCATTCCCAGCAGGGCGAGCTGCCTCCCCTCCCCAAGTGAGAGCAGCCCCAGGCAGGCAGGAGCAGCACGGCAGCAGTTGCTGCTGCCCCGACTCACCTGTCTGACGGCCCTCACCACGAAGAACAGCGCTGTCATCAGAGTGCCCAGCATGGCCGGGTGTGCGAGGGAGCCTCAGCTCTGCGAGCAGCACGCTGGGATCTCCCGACAGCCAGGACTGAGATGGCCCTCCTTGGGCAGGCAGAGGCCAAGCCCTTAATGAGCTTACGGCCCCTGCTCAGCTTGCTGAAGTAATCAGGCAGTGCCCTTTTGCTCTTCTAATTGCAGAGTTTCTCCAACAGACGCGGTGCTGGCATTCCAGGAAAGGCAAATCCTCTGCTCCACGCACACGGGCACAGCGGGGAGCAAGGGCAGACTGCACCAGGAGCAGGGACAGCATCAGCCACAATCATCACCGGAGATCACAACCTGGGACCCATCCCAGCAGGGTCACAGCACACCCAGGAGGATCCCACACTCCAGCTGGGATTTGGGATGTCTCAGAATCGCCCTGAACTGCTCAGCAGTGGGGTAGCAGACTTGTCCCCAGCAGTGCCTGCCTGGACAGCGTGTGCTGCTGCCCCTCCAGCAGCTCCTATCCAGCTCTCCAGAGGGCAAAGACCCACCAGTGCAGCTCAGGCACAGCAGGAATGGGGTGCAAAAAAGCCTGGTGGTGGTTTGTTTTCTTCTTAAGGACAAAAATGATCAGCCTCCGNCAGCTCTCCAGAGGGCAAAGACCCACCAGTGCAGCTCAGGCACAGCAGGAATGGGGGGTAAAAAAGCCTGGTGGTTTCTTCTTATGGACAAAATGTTTTCTTCTTAAGGACAAAATGATCAGCCTCCACTTGTGCACAAGCTGCTGATGCACACCCTGCTCCCCCCGTGCCTCACCAGCCCCTCCAGCTCCCACAGGCTGCTGGCAGGAGGCGAGCAGGAGATGGGAACAAGCCAGGGGAAGAGAAGAGCACGTCACCAACCCTGCCTAATTCCTGGTGAGAGCGTTACTCAGCGATCCCAGCAGCACCCGGAACACTGCTGGGGCAATTCCTGGCTGCTCCCATACCCATGGGAAATCAGCAGCCACAGCCAATCCTCAGTGAGACGTTTTTAACAGATCCCAGGCTGCCAGAGCGACGCCTTGTTTTCATTCTCTAGTTTTGGTTTTTAGCTTTCTTCTCTCTGCCTGTGCATTTGCTACTCTGTCCAGATACTTAAAAGAAGAATGGCAACAAAGCCACAGCGAGCTTAAGTGGTCTTGGGAACTGCCAGAAATGACCTTGACAAGAAAAAACATGAGCGAGCTCAGAAACAAGGGGAGATGTGAGAGGTAAGTACAGCTGGATATCCAGCTACAACAAAACAGAGTGACAACCACCACCACCATACAAAACAGGCTCATGTTGATTTAATTTATACAAAACCAGACACAGCTGCTATCCCGGGTTTTAACAGGAAAAAGGAGCATGTTTCAAACCAAGTTATTGTTAAAAAAATACGGTTAATGTGTGCAGAATGGACTCAGTGATATGGCTTTGGCCCCAGCATCCACAACTCTGGGGTCCCCTCTAAAACCCCTAACTGGAAGGGCTGCCATGTGTAAACTAAAAGCAAAATCCCCACAGGAAGGGGTTTGTGCAATCCAGCAGCAGATGGGATACCCGTGCTTTGATCCCTCCTTTCCTAGGAAGGGATAATGCTGATTGAATCATTACAAAAATCCTAGAAAAACGCCAAGGAAAAAAAAAAATAAAATACATACATTCTTAAGAGTTTTTAAATGATGTTCATCAAAAATATATTTCTATTTGCATGTAAACATCTCCGTGCCAGGCCCACGGCGTGTGCCAGCACACGGCACCCAGGGAGCAGAGCAGGGAGGCTCTGCCTCCCCCCTCTGCCACCCTCACCCACCCGAGGGGCTCACACAGCACGGGGAGGGGTGTGGGGCAGCAGCTTCAGAGCCTCCCCCCAGCAGCTGCCTCAGGAGAAAGGCTTTGAAGATGGTTTCTCACAGATGGGCTCCCTTGAAGTGCGGCGTCCTCGTCAGCCAGAACGGGCGAGTGGCTCGGCGGCTTTTTAAAGCATAAAATATTTAGAGTCAGCTCGGAGGAAACACTGACAAAGACAACCAAACACCGCGTTCCCACGAAAGCCTGACTCCTCCCTCTGGGCAGAGTGACACCCCTCCCAATTGCGAGCATCCCAGGGGGCTGGGATCCCCTCCGGAACAGCTCAGCACCCGGTGAGCAGAGCCCTGAGCCGGGCTGGGACAGCTGAGCTGCAGGAGCTGCTCATCCCAACTCCTCAGCCACTTTCCAGTCTTCCCACAGCCCTGCTCCCCCTGGCTCCCTGCGGAGCTGCTGCAGGAGCAGCAAGACCGGGCTCTGAGATTTGTGCATGGAAAGAGATCCCAGCTGCTGAGCCGGGCTCTGGATCCCAATCCCCAGGGCTTGGAAGGACGCAGGTGGGGCTGTCTCAGAGGAGCTCCCTCCCCGAGTCCTCCTGCCAAAGGCACAGCCGTGACGGGGGGACAGAGCTGCAGCAGCTGCTCTGCTGCACAGCCCTGCCCAGCCTGGCCAGAGAGGAGCGGGCAGGGCTCCTCCACACCCACCACTCCTGGCTCAGTTCCACCCCAAATGAGCAGAACATGCCCCAAGAGCCAGAGTGTGCCGTTCCCTGATTTCATCCCCAGACTCCGCAGCCATTCCGCCGCTCCCGCGTGCCAGAGGCCACCTGACGTGGCCCACCCGCCACCAAGCATTTGCTGGGCGTGAGGGCAGGCTCATTTCCTGACACATTTCCTCCAGCAGAGCCTCAGCTGGATTCACATCCTCCCCCTTGACCAGTTACTCAAAGTCCTCCGTGATTCACAGCTCTGCCTCGCCATCGCTGGAATACTAATGAGGGAAATGTTGATTTATTGAAGCCCTGATATGTCACCGCTGGATTAAACAGTCTATAAAGTATATTTGGACACATTACAGGATTAGAAGAATCCGCCTGGGAAGTTCTCTTCCTCCTTCCTCCACTCTCTTGCAAAACCACCCAGTTTCAAGGACGTGGCACACACACACACACACACAGTGGAGGTGCCTGGGTGGGCATCACCAAAACCCAGCCCATCCTGGGGAGACTGCACGGGCCCCCCCAGCACCCTGCAGAGAAAAATCCCACCTTTTAATAGTGGTACACCTTGATCTCTCTGTTTTCATCCAGTCCCAGCTGGAGCAGGCTGGGGCTGCTGCCTGGGGGTTTCTGTGCCCGTGGGGAGAGAGGTCTGGCAGCTGGGTGAAGGAAAAGCCTGGCTTGCAGCAGGAATTAGCACCGACAGGACAGGTAGCAGGTTCTGAGCCAGCCCACCGCACACAGGCTGTATTTAGCCTGCTGCATCCCAGTCAAATGGAATTAGAGGGGGATTAGGGAATTCAGAGGCACATCATGCTCAGGGCAGCACAGAGTCCATGGGGATTTGCTGCTAATATCAGTGTACACTGAGGAGACACCAAGAGTCCCAGCACAAGGCTGGTGCCACACAGCCTGGCAGCATCCCTGCTCACAGGACAGAGAGCTCTCGCTCTCTGGATCCAGCCCCTCACTTCAAAATTCCTCAAAACAGAGCTGGAGAGAGCTCCAGGGGGAGCTCAGCGCTCTCTGCCCGACCATGTGCCCAGTCCACACAGCTCCAGGTGCCCTCACCTCCTCCCAGGCTGCTCAGCAGGGCCTGCCCGTGGCCAAGGGCTCCATCCACGACACCAGAAGCAGCCCTGCAAAGCCAGACACCCCCTTCTTGCCTGCCCCATCCTCCATTCTGCACTGTTCTGTCCGTATTTCTAAATCCTCACATTCCCAGCTCAAACTGCTCCTCTACAGCTGAGCAGCGTCGCTAAAGAGCATCACAACACAAGCAGGGAAAGGAAGGGAAAACTTCCTCAGCCAAGTACAGCTCAGAGAGCAGCACACAGCTCGCTCCTGCTCCATCTGCTAACACCACATTCCTCTGCAGAACCAGGCACTGCAACAGAGGCCAAGGCCTGGAAACTGCTGCTCAGTTCTTCGTTTCACAGCCCTCCTGCCACCCTCCTCCTACCTTCTGCAGGAAGCAGGAACGCAATTAAAGACCACACCCAGGTAAAAGATACACTTTGGAATCCTTCTTGAAGTCTTTCAGCCATTTCTTGTTGCTCTCAATCATCCCCTCAATATTCCTCTTCTCTGGCTCACTGAACTTGGAATACTGGAAGATCCGGATTTGTTCACTATGGCAGTGAGAGAGAGAGAGAGAGAGGGTAAGTGGGGAAAAAAAGAGGTCTGGGAAGAAATTATCTCAGAGATGAGAAAGTGATGGGCTGCTGAAGACTAAAACACCTCCTCTAACATATATATATACACACTGATAGCTTACTTATTCTCCTTAATAAGTAGTATTAGTAATTATCAAATTGTTAGCTACTTGTTACGTGATAAGTGACCAATAATCACTGCAGAGAAACAGCAGCAGCACAGTGAAACACCTGAAGGAAGAAGGCCCTTACTCTGCAGGGACATATCCCAGCTTGCTGTCCAGAGGCACAGGACTCCCACTGAGTGATGAGAACCCACCTGGAAAACAGACATTAAACACAGACCCCACAGAATCCTCGTCTCTGGGTGTGCTTGCTTTGCTGCACCCCGGGCACGCTGTCCCTACCAAAAAACAGATGGAGATCCCCAGGTGCCCCAGGGAGGGCTGGCCCCTCCTCTGCTGCCTCCCCAGGTGTGCATTAAAGAGCAGAGGACAGGACTGGCCACGTGCTGCGCTCCTGGAATGAGTTTCTCACCCCTCACCCCCTTAGCACCCTTCCTACCAGTGACCAGCACTGGAACTGTGAGACAAAATCAGAAGCTGCAGGCAGCAAAGCGGGTGGAATAAGGCCAGGAGACTCACCTGGGAAATACCTGTGCCATTTCTCTGTCAGCATGTTGTCCACTGACTGCCCTGAGATGGAGTAGCTGGAGCTGAGCCTGCTGCTCCGGGCCCACTGCTCCAGGGGGGTTGTCCTGAGGGGGTTCCCCAGGGAGCTGCTCCCCCGCAGGCCTCCCAAGGAGGGGTTTGTGGGGACAGGGATGCCCTCGCGGGCTGTGGAGGTGAGGAGAGGAGACTGGTGATGGCTCAGGGAGTCCAGGAGCCCCAGCACCCCGTTCAGCTCACTGGTGATGCTCTGCACAGAGTCCCTCAGGTGCTGGATCTTGTCCTGCTGGAGGACAGGCCAGAAATCTGTTCTCAAGTCAACTGAAGGAAGAAAGGGGAAGAAAGGGATCACAGACAAGCCCTAACAAGAGCAGCCTTTGTGCAAGCAACCCAACCCTCCTGTCTGCCTGCCCTTCTTCCCCCAGAACAACTCCAGTCACAGGCAACCAAAGCCCAAGAAAAAGCACGAGCAGCAGAGAGGGAATAGCAGCAGCTTCTCCTGCCATGGATGTGAGGAAGGGGAAGCCCAGACTCCTGCAGAAGAGCAATACAGCTCTGCAGGATCAGAAGGAAATCAGAGAGATTTTATAATCCACAGAGATTTAAAAGGAAAGTTCACTCACAGATCCCATCCCTCTTATCTGCCTCTACAGGCAGAAAACAGGTTTTTGCAATGAGGTGTGGTACACAGAGCAGTCAGTCCCAGACCTGCCTGGGACACAACTGAGCACAAATGAGAACATCAGAGAGGCGAGAGGGAAAGGCAGCACAGGCCTAGAGCCTCACATGTTGGGCACTTACATCTAGACTGGCCCAGATTGACACTGGACGTGCTGTTTGTGTCCTCAGAGGAGCTCAGATCAAAAGTCACCACCTTCTTGCACACAGAACTCTTCAGTGTATCTTCATCCGAGAGCTGGTCAGGAGGAGAAAACAACAGCCAGTAAAACCTGCTGTATCATCCCTGGAACTTCCAAGCTACTGGAAATCTGCCTGCAGCTTGTCTACAGAGCTGGACTGCAGTCAGGCACAGGTCAAGTGAAGGCAAACTTGTCTTCAGCCCCTGACAGCAAAGGCTGAACGTCCAGAGACTGCTTTGGCTCTGAAAGTGCAAGAGGCCAAACGCAGCAGCCACGTGAACCAGCCCTTCCAGCAAGAGTCAGCGTGGCTTGTGCTGTAAATAACCTCCCAAATCTAGCAGGGCTGGGTTCTCTGTGCCAAGGGCAAGAGTTTGGCCATCCGAGGTTCTCTTGCATCTGCTGCTGCCCTGCCTAAGGCCACGTGGTCCCAGGCAGAGCCAAAGATGCCGAGGTTTGCCTTGGTCAGGAGAGCAGGCTCCATCCCAGCTCACATGAGCTGACCTGCTCTTGTTTTCTCCAGGCTCAATCCATGCAGCTTTTCCAAGCTGCTCTCTGCAGCCTGCACACTCAGCAGACAGTGGTGCCCAAGTCCAGCCCTGCTGGCCAACTCCAGCTTTTGGCCACCAGCTGAACAGCCCTGACAGGCACCACGAGCCCCTCACAGACCCCAGCCAAGAGCTCTGGGCAGGGAAAATGCAACTGGGCAGAGGTGCTGGAGTTTACCTCCTCCAGCAGCGAGGATTCCAGCTGGCTGAGCTTCTCCTCCTTCTTCTTCAGCAGCACCTGTCCTTTCTGCATGGCTGACTTCATCTTGTCCAACTCCTCTGCCTCCTGCACAGACCAACAGCCATGCCAAGGAGGAAATTAAACGGGAATGACAGCAAATAATCTATGTCAGCAGTTGGGGTGACTTTCATCACCTCACTCTGCTCAGCACAGGAAGTGCTGCTGGAGTGAAATCGCTCCCAAGTCACAGAATCACAGGGTTGGAAGAGACCTCCAAGATCATCTCAACTAAACCACAGCACCAAGTGCCAAATCCAGTCTTTTTTTAAACATATCCAGGGATGGTGATTCCATCACCTCCCCAAGCAGACCATTCCAATACTTTATCACCCTTTCTGTAAAAGACTTTTTCCTAATATCCAACCTATATTTCCCTTGGCGTAGCTTAAGACTCTGTCCTCTCGCTCTGTCAGCTGCTGCCTGACGAGTCCTCGAGAGCGTGGGGAGTGGACAGTGAGCAGAGCACATGCCTCAAAGCAGATCCAGCCCAAGGAAAAGGAGGTTTCCCTTCCAAACCCACACCCAGAGGGTTCCCAAGGCCACACCGACAGCTGCGGAGCAGAGTCAGCTGCCGGGTGCTTGCGGGAGAAACTGCGACACCCAAGAGCCGAGCACGGGGCTCACCTCCTCCAGGCTGCGGCGCATTCCCTGCAGCAGCTGGGAGCTGCGGGGATCCTGCACGGCCTCCTGGGCCTGGCGCAGCTCCTGGCGCCACTGCAGGCCCGCAGCCCTGAGCGCCGCGCGCCGCCGGCGCAGGGAGCGGCTCTGGCGCAGCAGGAACTCCTTGGCGCTCCTCAGGGACCGCCCCTCGGCCGACAGGTAACTCCGGACCCTGCGGGGAGCAGGCAGGGCTCTGCTGGCTCCCCGTGCTGCTGCACACCCCAGGCAGCAGCCCCGGGATCGGAGCCCGGCGTGCAAAGCCGAGCTAAAAGCTGGGCTTGCCAAAGAGCAGCAGGAAGCTTTGCTGGCACGCTCACACTCACCAGTCAAACTGGAGGTCGCTCTCCTCGGGGCTCTGAGAGGCTGGGGAAGGCTCTCTGGATGAGTGCTGAGAGGGTGACACATTGCAAAAACCAAGAACTAGGTATGGGGCAAGCAGAAGCCCAGGGCCACCTATTTTGCTCCAATGAGGAGCAAAAGCCCAGGACGACACCACCAGACCCAAGCACGGCACCAGGGGTGCTCCTGATGTGACTTCTGAAGGCAATAAAGACATTTCTATCCCAACACAAGCCCTGCTTTTGATTTGAGTGTCCCACACTCCTCTCCACCCATTAATAAGAGGCAGACATCTACAAATACTACTGAACACACCAGCAAAGAGAAATCCATCTCTGCATCTCAAATGATTTCACACAGAAGGAACAAATGCTGGGATTTTCAAGGGAGTTTCAGCCTCAGATCTCACAAGGCAAACACCTTCACAGGCTGCTTTACTCACAGCTTGAGGAGTTTCTCTCAGGTCTTCAACACGGAGCTCAGCTTTCTTTCTTAGAGATTCCACACATTCTTCTGCCTCCAGCTCTTTCAGAGCCTCCTGCTTGCTCCTGATTGCTTCCTCCAGCTCTCTGCCACAGGAAAAAGCAACAGCAGAGGCACTCGATTAGCCTGCAGTGGTGTCCAGAGTGACCTCCAGATTCCAGCAGGGAAAGGGGCCACAGGTGTGCAAGACAACACCAGGGCTGGGTCTGTGGTGTTACACCCAGTGGAAGCCCAAGTGCAAGGAAACTGCTTCCCACCCTTCCTCAGCAGCTCAGCCACCTCAGGAAAACCTCTTTGCACTTCAGTGTCCCTCTCACAGCACCGCATTAACTCCCAAAGCAGGAGTGGAGGACACAAAGGAACCTGACACGCAGAGATGAAGGAGCAAATTCAAATTCACACCCTGAGTTAACAAAAAATCTGGAGCCAGCCCCCAGCACATCTGTGCCCTCAACGGGCACCTCAGGATCCTGAAGGAACATGGCCCAGCACAGAGCTCAGAGGGCAGGGAGAGGCCCAGCTTAGCTTGGAGAGGTTTGTCAGGGGCACAGGGCAGACTTTTGGCATTAGAGGAAATTCCTCAGACACACCCGATGCGTTTCTGCAGCCTCTGGCTCCGGCTCTGCAGCAAATCCACCTGGGCCTCCAGCTCAGCCTTCTGGTCCTGCAGCTCCTCCAGGGTCTTCCGCAGCTGCCGGACGGACTCCAGGAGGCTGGAATGCTCCTTCCTGCTCTCCTCCAGGCGCAGCTGAGAGGCCAGGGCAGCTTCCTACAAGAAAGCCAGAAAATCCCTCCCAGTCATTTCGCCAAGACAAGGGGCACGCAGCTCACAGGGTCCCAGAGCTACCCAACCACCCACCAATGCTGCACCAACAGCACCGGCTCTTCTCTTCGGGGAGCTCAGAACCAACCTCACAGCACTTTTTTATTCCTGAAGCCCCAGTTCTAAGGTGCTCCCCTCAGCCCCAGAGCAGCCCAGCCCCTCTCCAGAGCCCAGGTGTCCGTACATCTCTTTCGAGCTGTATCTGTTTGTCCTCATCCAGCAGCAGCTGCCTCCTCCTCTGCAGGGACTCCTCCTGTGACACGGGGGAAGGCAGGGCAGCTCAGAGCCAGGAGTGCTCAGCAGCACCTCAGGCCTGAGTCCCAAGACCACTCCAAAACACACAAGGAGTGTTGTCAGATTTGCTTTCTGACCCCTCCCACGGCCACTCACTGCCCCCAAAGCGCTGAGCAAACCCAGAGCTCGGACTTTCACAGCAGACACCAGCACCAGGAATGCTTAACCCTGACTTGTGATGAAGTTTTACCTGTAAGTGGGATGGCAGCAGAAGCCCTGGCTGAGCTTTTCTGAACAGCTCCCCGTGAGGAAGCGGCCAAAGGACTGGCACAGATGAGGGGAGCTCTGTGAGCCCAACAGGCCGACTCACCTGGCTGAGCAGCTGCTCTGATTTGGCTTGGACATTTTTCATGCGGGCTTCAAGCTCGTTCTCTGAATCCTGGAGCTTCCTTTCCTGCAGTTAAAGAGAATGGCACAAGCTCCTCCCTCACCAGGAAAACACCGACTGGGAAGCAGGACCTGCCCCCTGTGCGTGTCACCCTGGGCTCTGCAGGGCGACAGGGGGACAATGTGGGGAGCCTGCAGGCCACCCCTCAGAGCCTGCTGCTCACCTTCTCCCTGTGCCTCTGCTGCAGGGCAGCCAGCCTCCCCTCCAGCTCTGCCTGCAGCCCCTTCAGCTCGGCGTCGTGGAGCTGCCGCAGCCGCGCGGCCTCGCTGCGCAGCCCCTCCAGCAGCTCTGCCCTCTGCCTGCGCTCCTGCCCGGCCCAGGGAGACAGGGAAAGGCCTCTGTGAGCCACGGGGCTCCCAGCACGGACACACAGCACTCGCTGGAAACGCAGCCCGTGGCAGTACCTCCTCCTCGTACTGCTCCTGGATCCGCGCCAGGGCCTCCCGGTGCTCCTCTCTCATCCTCTCCATTCTCCTCTCCTGCTCCTTTTCCACCTCCCGGCGTTTGTCGCTCATGAGCTCGCTGAGCTGCGGGGGTGACAGGGAAAGAGGTTTCCCTGAAGTGCAGCACTGCACCCGAGTGGCCTCCCTAAAATCAGCCTCCCTAAGGTCAGCCACGCTAGGATCAGCCTCCCAGGTGAGCCCGAGCCCAGAGCAGGCTCAGGGATTGTGTCCTGGGGAACACAAAGCCCTCAGCCCGGTGAGGTGAGATGCTGAGGGATGTCCTGCCCCCTAAAGCAGGGGATGTGGGCTCTCAGAGCTCACCCGCACAAGAACCTTCAGCACAAAACCGACACTCACCTCACGCTCGTATTCCTTCATTTTAAGGGCTTTGTGCTGCACTTCCTGATCTGCTCTCTGCAGCTCCTCACGCAGCTGGGCCTCCTGGCTGCTCCGTGCCTCTGCCAGCTGGGCTTGCAGGCTGGAAATGACCTGCCAGGAAAGCCACCCACAGAGACTCGTCAGCCCTTTCCACAGGATCCATTGCATGCCCTCGACAGAGCACGGCACAGCCTCACACCCCCTGCCTGGAGCACGGCCAAACGCTGAGCCAAACCAGAACCACAGCTAGGGAGGGGGAAAAAATTCACGCCACCCTCCCCGGCCACCTTTGGTGACAGCGTGAGGGGAAAAAAAAAACCCCACAACTATTTACATTCTAAGGACACCATCCTCACCTCATGGTGCTTCTCTTCTGCTGCAGACTTCAGCTGCTGGAGTTCACTGGCAAACTGTTCCTCCAGCTCCTCTGCTGCCTATAGAAACACAAGCAAAAGACTCTGCTGGGAAACCTCTGCGTGTGGGGACGAGGTGCATTTGCAATTAAACCCCATCCAAAAGCATCCAAAAGCAGAGCAGCAGCCCCCCTCCCAAACAGGATCACTGCAAGGGGCTTTTACTCTCTCAGTGCTTTCCCTCCCAGCAGATCTCGATGAATCCCTGTCATGCTGTGCTGAAGGGACTGGAAACTGTCCCCCTGAAGGGCTCCCCAGGTCCCTGCAGGGCTAAAGCAGCAGCCAAAGAGGCGCTGGGAGCTGCTCAGTTCAGTTCTGATCTGATAACAGGGCTGGGTTTAGCTCAGCCAGACACACGGTGATCCTTATGCTGTCTTCAGATGCACAGTGGCCACTGAAGGAACTTTTAGTTAATCACCACTGCAGTAACAGCTGGGGGAGTTCTGCCCACCTCCCTGAGCCTCCCAGAGCCCAGCTGGCATCTGCCCCCGTGCCCTAGGGGAGCTGTCAGCAGAGCCCTGCAGGTGTGAGTCAATCCCCTCACTTGGCACTGCCAGGGAGCAGAGATGATCTCCCTGCCTGGCAATAAGGATCTCACCTTCTTCTTCTCCCTGTCTAACCTGTCCCTGAGCTCGCTCAGGAACTGCTCCTTCTCTTGTTCCAGCTGGCTCATCTCCTTCTGCCGGGCTTCCTCCACTGCCAGCTTCATTTCCTCCAAGGCAAGCTGCTGCTTCCTCTCCAGGCTCTCCCTCTCCACCAGCTGCTGGGATTCCCACTCTTCCCTCAGCTTCTGCAGCGTGGCCTCCTGCTCCGCCCTGGCAGGTTTGGAACAAGGGCACAGAAATGGGATCCAGCCCTGGACCTCCCTCTGAGCAGCTGCTGGGGATGTGCCTGACCCTTCCCTCCCAGACCAGCACTTCCTATGCCCAGGAATGGCAGCAGAACCTCTCACCTCATCCTCTCCTCTTCTGCCTCCATCTCTGAGGCCATTTGGGCTTGCAGCTTCTCGAGTCTCTTGGCTTTTTCCTCTCTGACGAGCAACTCTTCCTCTTCCTGCTCAAATTTTGCCAAATCTTCTTCTGGAGTGCTGAGATAGAAAATAGAAAGGAAGAAAATAGGTTCAGGAGGTTTCAATATCTCCCAGTCCCCTCTCCTAGGGCTTCAGCTCAGCTGGGGATCTCACTGGCTGTGGTGACACATCCATTCCCCCCCACACACCTGCAGGACCTGCTTCTGACACAGGAGATGCAGCCCCAGCATCAAACCTGAGAACTGTGGCTTTAAAACTTGTTATATATCACCACAGTTTACACTTCGAGGTTTTTTTTTGTTCTCCTTTTTTTTAAATGTTTTTTTGGTAATTTGAAATCAACTCTCATTAAATGGATGCAGGCTCCCAGGCAAGGTACCTGGATGCATTAACACACCTGCAAGCTCCATATTTCCATATTATACCTTTGGCTACACTTTTTTTTTTTCCTTTCAGGAGCCATTTCTACATCTTCCCTCACACTTGGACTGCATCCCCATGATATTTCATGTCAAGATGCTCAGAACACAAGCATCAAGTCCAGCAAGATAATACAGAAGCATCAAGAGAAAAACTGCCCCAGGGGAAGGACACAGCTCCCAGTGCTCTCAGATCCTGCTTTCCCACAGCCATCCCTGCCCTACTGCTAGAAGCCTTGTCTGGAAGCCCCTCTGTAAAACATCCCCTATAAAAACTCCAGAGAGCTCCTCTGGGGTCACCTCATCTCCTCTAATCTCCCATTTCCAGTCCTGTTCCCACCATTTAGCCCGGGATTTGAACATCTGCCAGGTGGGAGAGCTCCAAGCAGTGAGCTGGAAACTTCTCGCAGGTTAACCAAAACTGACAGCTCTGTGTGGGGGGATCACAGCTCGTCCTGCAGGATGTTCTCCTGCTCTCCTGGCAGGGTGGGAGAGCCCTTTCCTCAGCTGCCAGTGGGGCAGGGCTTGCAGACCCTCACAAACAGAATTGTCTGTGCCAAAGACTGTCCTTCCTCCTCCTCTTCCTCCTTCCTGAGAACCCTGATCTTGCTCCTTCCCCCAGCTCTGCAAAGCAGCACCACGTCCCAGGTGGTGGCCACGGCAACACGAGTCTGTGGCCAGCAGCAATGAAATCCCACCTTGGAAAGGCTTGGAGGAGATGGAGTAAAAAAGAAAAGTACCTGAGGGGTTTTTCTTTTTGCTGATGAAGCTTTTCAGCTTCTTCCTCCTCCTCCTTCTGCCTCATCTCCTCCTGGAATTGCTGAATTTTCTCCTCCTCTGCTTGAAATGAATGCATTTCCTCTTGCTCCAGCTCCGTCTCCACCTCCTTGACTATTTCCTCCAGGGATTCATCCTTAGGCTGGTTCAAGGGCTGCTCAATTTCCTCCTCAGGTCGCCTACCACAGAGAAAAAAACTCCTTTGGCAAAAGGGTGACAGAAAACAGAATAACATAAAGGGAAAAGGAACCTCCTCTACAGAGCATCAACTCCAAACCAAAAATCTCTACTCCAAAAGCTTCACTGCTGACCTCGGGTGGATCCTGAGGATCACTGGTGGATCCTCTTGGTCCCTCCCAGAGAACCTCCAACTGATAAACTGAACCCAGCTGCACTCCAGGTCTAAACAGCCCTGATTTTGGCCCACCAGAGCTCAGTAAAATCTCACTTGATGAAAAGCCCTGGCCAGGCTGCCAGGCACAGGAGCAGATGCCATCAGTACCTGCTCCCAGCCCAGGGATTGGTGCTTCTCATGGACCAGGTATTTTTCTGCAATTGCAACCTAAAGTGTGCTGGGAATTTGCCAGCTCCAGGCAACAGAAAGCCCTCAGCACTCCAAAAATTCAAACCCAATCTGGTTCTAATTAAGTTGGGGTTTTTTTTTTCAGACAGACAGCAGCAAAATGATAAGGTCTGAGGGAAGGTAAAAGGGAAGGAGGGGAAAACTGAGATTAGTCTAGGAAGAAAGATTTTTGTTCTTTGCTAGTGAAGGCTGGAGCAGGAAGGTCTCACCACGCTGTGAGACTGGCAGTGCAAGGCAGGGGAACTTCTGCCAGGAATCAGGGAAATAACCAGCCCCAGTTATTCAGCCTCGAGTCAGGAGAGAAAAGGTCATTTCTGCAGCCATTAGCAAAACGAGCAAGACAGAGGAAAGTAATGGGGTTCTGGAACAATCCCCCTTCACTGGTGCCCCCCCAGAACACCACCTGCAGCAGGTGTCCTCCACCAGGCTGCCCTGCAGAGCAATCCAGCCACTTCCACCTGGTTATCACGTTGCTCCTTCTGCCCCAGTTTTTGCTCAGGAGGAGACCCAGCCAGCACACACACGTTTACACAGCTCCTATCAGAACAGAGATTCCTTCCCCATCACCCTGTCCCCGGAGACACGCTGCCTAATTTTTCCAGCTGCATCTGCTGATGTGTCATTTGACACGGAATGCAAAGTCAGCACACCCACATCCACTGAGCTCCTCTGTGTGTGTGTGTGTGTCTCGGGGAGCTGCAGGTAGGGCTCCACAAATCCCACCCATGGAGCAGCAGGGAACAGCGGCTCAGGCGGGAGCTGAGCTCTGCCCTCACTGTTTCCATGCCACCAACGTGCCCAGTGGCAGTGAAAAGGGGGTGAATTGATGGGGTTGTGCCCTTCTCCCCCCCAGCTCAGCATGGCTCAGCGAGTTCTCTGTGGAAGAGTTTCTCGGGCAGGGGTGAACGCTCGCAGCCTCGGCAGCGACAGCGGCACGGGGAAGGCTTTCCCAAAGACAAAGCAAAGAGCTCAGCCTCATCCCACGGAGTCCTGAGCCACAGAGCCCGAGGGCTGAGCTGCTGCTCTGGCCCTGCCCGGCACAGGCTGCTCGCTTGGCAGGGGAACAGCTGCTGGGATGTGCCCACAAGCCGCAGCTCCCGCTTCACACGCGAGCCCCGGCCACCACGGGGGGGACAAAAGCTGTCACAGCCACGCCACCGGGGACTGACACGAAGCCCTTACACGTTCTGTGGGGCGGGAAGCTCCTCGGGATCCACCAGGCTATCCAGGGCTCCCTCCTCCGGCTCCGCAGCCTCCGCCCCATGGGGATTTTCTAACCCGAAACGCTCCACTGGAGTCTCACGAGCACTGAGATCCCCCTCACTTGGCAGCAGGAAAGAGGGGACAGAACATCAGGTCAGCTCAGGTCAGAGTCAAGCGGCTGCTGCGGGTGGACGAGGATGTGCAGGTGACACAGGTGGGCACCAAGCCATGCCTGCCAACGGGACCTGCCCGGCCAACATGGGGCTGCCAACGCCACAGGGAAGCTCCACACCGTTCCCACCATCTCCTGCCGGGCTAAAAGGCAGCTGAGGATACAATGGATGTGGGGCTCAGAGCGCTGGATCCCTTCCCTGGGTTATCCCACTCTTTCCAGGCCCTTGGAGAACGTCCCCAAGGTGCGTCAGCCCTATCAGCCATACTCACACTGCTGTCCAAATTACAGATGGAAGTGTTGGCAGGCATGCTTGTGTCTACAGTCCTACTTCATCTCAGAAGCACAGAGAGGAGAGACAAGGCAAGCACGAGCAGCTTCACAGGCAGAGAGAAAGAGAGGATGCTCAGCTGGGAAGCAGGAACCAAATGATAAGGAGACAATTCCTGCGGGCAGAACACGTTTTTGGAGACCCTCACACAAACAGCTCCTCCAAGAACAAGGCTGCAAATCCCACAAAGCCAGTCATTAAGACGGACTGCAGCTTCTGCTCACGAATTTTCCTGGCACGGGCAGCAGCTCCTTGGTTCCCAGTGCCCTGGAGAACGTGTAACTCTGCGTGGAGGCCAAGAGCTTTGACACGACTCATCTGTAAATGCCAGGCTGGGGCTCTCCAAGGAGGAGGAGCTCGAGGGAGCACAGAGCTCGCAGCTCAGAACAGCATTCCAACTGTTCCAAACAAATCCCCACAAAGAGGCTGAAATCAGCTCCCCCAGACAGCCCAGCCCTCGTGCTAACCGGGGTCTGGCAGCCAGCATTCCTCTCGGGATAGCAGTTGGGGATCTGTCCATGTACCAGGATATAAAACAGCTTAATGCTCACACCTGCTCAAGGCCACCTCTGTGGAAGGAAGAGAACTATTCCCATCGCAGCTGGACTCTCCTGGCATCAGGAAGCTGCACCTGAGAGCCTTCAGGCACAGGCTCAGCCCAGCAGGAGCGGTAAGGCTGTCCCCAGGCAATGGCCAGTGGCCACATCTGCCCTGTCTAACAGCCCAGGGCCCAGCACACGGCGTTACCGGGCTCAGACCATCCTGGCAAGAGCAGTGGGAGCTGGGAGGGAGGCAGAGGCCAGAGCCACAGCTGGGGCAGCCCCAGGGAAAGGATGGGCAGGCACTTTCACTGCCCACCCAGCCAGAAGGTGAAGCCTGCTGAGACAGGGCTGAGGAGGCAGCAGGAGAAGCGAGAGGTTTAGCAGGAAAGCCCCTGGGAGAGGCTGCAGCACCTGGGGTGCTGTACAGAGCACACCTGGACAGGCTGCAATGAGCACAGCAGGGAGGGCAAGGCGGGAGAGGCAGCAGGAGCTGGAGCTGCCCACACCCCCTTGTGCCTCTGTTTGTACCATACCTCTCAGCAGCTTTTGTTCTTTTCCTTTGCTCTTCCTCTACACTGGCTTTGCTTTGGTCTTTTTCCTCTTCTCCCAACTCCTGGGCCTGCAGGTAAAAGCAAACAGGGTGGAGTTTGCAGCTCCTTCACCATCAAAGACCTCAGAGGAGTTCTGCTGGAGGTCCATGGAAGCAGCTGGGCCACATGGCACCCACAGGCTGTTCCAGAAGGTTGGATGTGCCAGGCTCCTCTCCTGAGGGTATCCAAGGGTCTCCAAGCATCCCAGGAATCCTTCCAGAAGCACAAGGGGAGGCCTGGGAGCTCAGCTTTCTCAGAAAAAATTATGAACTCCCTGCCAGCACTAGAAACTTGGGACACGGGTTTGGCTTTTCTTTCCTGAAGGTCATTTTACAATCCTAAGTCACACTGAACTCCCTGGAAAGCGTAGGAGAGAAATCTCCTAAAAGAGAAATGTCACACACACAAAGTGCTGCGGCAGTGAAGCAAAGGATGCATTGTCTGGGACCAAAAATCACATCAGGACTCAGTCCTGCCTCCCATCCAGGTTCTAGGGCAGGCTGCGATGGGCTGCACAGAGCCACCAGTGCAGGGATTTCTGACTCCAAGATACATCAGCAATTCAGCCCCCTTGGCAGCACGCCGAGCCTTCAGTTGGCTCATTTATGGCACAGTAAATACTTGAAATATGAATGGAAAATGTTTGAATGTGAAACAGTCAGCTGCTCCTCTCCCCACCTGCCAGCTCCCAGACCCCTCTGTCCCTGCAGCAGGGACACCTGAGGAAGGGAAGGACTTCCCTCCTCTCCTGTGGGCCCCCAAGGAAGCAGGGAGGGCCCATTCACAGAATTTTGGGGACCCCAGCAGGTGAGCTCAGCCCCTGCCATGCAGGGCCGTGCGTGGAGCGGGGCCAGAACAAGGCAGGATCCGAGCGCAGCAATTGATGAAACGTTCAGTGGAGCACTGGCAGAAGGATTCCCTGCAAGTGCTGTCACCTTCCATCCCGTCAGAGCCCCCCACCCCTGCCCCTGTAACTGATGACTCCAATTCCCCAGAACCGAGGAGCTCAGCAAATGTTTCCTGGCTCCAAATGGGCTCTGTCACCGCTGCTGGGAACGGGAAGGAGCCAGACAAATGGGGAAGGAGATCACCTTGGAAAGAGGATAACTGCTCCCAGGGAAACTCCTGTGAGCTCAGGCACAGGGCTCCTGCTGCCCCTCTGCCCAAAGGGCAGCGCCTCCCGAGGAATCGGGGGCTGCAGGAACCTCTGGGCACCTTTGGAAGGTGAACACAGCCCCCATCTGCAGGGAATCGGGGCAGATTTTCAGCCTTGCCTCTGGGATTATCAGATCCTCGCCCCTCCTGCTGCCCCAGGAGCCCAAGCAGCTCGGTTTTCCACCCAGCTGCATCCCCGGAGGGCACTTCACATGCCCAAGGCACAGAACCAGCTGTGTGAACGCAGGGATGACAGCTCATGGGCCACCTCCTCCCTCTGCACAGCCCAGACGCCGAGGGACGACCTCACAGCAGCTCAGATCGTGCTGCGAGGCGCCAGCACTGAGCACTTGGGACAGGTTTGCCTTTCTGCTGAGGGTCAGCCTCCCCAGGGAACGGGCACAGCCCGAGGCTGCCAGAGCTCCAGGAGCCTTTGGACAGCGCTCTCAGGCACGGGGTGGGAATTTGGGGCGTCTATGTGGGGCCAGGAGCTGGACTTTGATGATGTTTGTGGGTTCCTTCCAACTCGGGACATTCTGTGATTGCACAAGGGCAGGGGAAAGGGAAAGGGAAAGGGAAAGGGAAAGGGAAAGGGAAAGGGGAGCAGCCTCCCCTCTCCCAGGTCCAGCAGGACACGTCCCACAGAGCCTCTGCAGCCACCACAGCTCCTGCCAAAACACACCAACAAAACCCCTCCAATTCTGTGCTCACAGAGCCGCCAGAGGTTTTTGGGGTTTTTTTTAAACAGCAGAATATTTTGCCAATATACTCAAAGCAAGGCAAGCTCCTCGCATGGCAGCAGGCACATTCCTACAACCCCGAGCCGTTCCAGCCGAGCCTCTGTGCACAGACACAAAAGAGCAGCTGCAGTTCTGCAGGGAGCACCATTTCACACCCACCTCTCCCCAAACAGGGCTGTAATAAACCCAAACGTGGCTGCTCCGAGCAGCATTTGCATGCACAGTGCCTGCGCTGCGGGGAGGGAGAGGGGGAGCACAGCAGGCATATGTTTTGTTTTCCCTTCACATCTGATTATGCTCATTATTAGGCACAAGAGGACAGGTGTATTCTCCAGACACAACCTTGCAAACAGGATTGCTCCTCTCTGCTGGACAGGTGGGGAGTTTGCCACTCAGGGTCTCTCCTCCGCTCACAATCAGGGCAAGGCTGAGTAACCCCAGCTGGATCCTGGAGCCTGCCTCCAACCAGCACGGAGATGGAGCACGAGGGCTCCAGAGGAACGCGGGGCTGAGCAAGCCAGCTCAGAACCATGCTGGGAAGACGAGGATAAACCAGAGATGCACAGCAATCTTCAGGCAGAGCTGCCTGACCAGTGCTGCATCCCAGGCTGACACAGACATGTGCACACCACATACACTCCATGTGCCACAGACTCGCTGAAAGGAGCCCCTTTTCCCCCTACATTAAAGCAGGCAAGACAAACCAAATGCTTAAAAATAAGCTTCCCTCTACCAAAATCTGTCAGAGGGAGTTAACCTCCTTTTCTTCCCATTGATTCTATCGTGTTCTGCCACACAAATCCTTCCCATCTGCTTAAGAGAAAGAAAAGGACAAATACACTCACAAAAGAAGAAAGAAAAATAGACTCTACTTCCTCCATTCTCCACGAAAGCCATTTAATGGCTCTGCTGTTGGGGCAGGGAGAGCACCCAGGGGAGTCTGCCTGCGTACACCCCTCCAGCCACCTCTGCTCAGGGTTTTATGTTCTTTGTGTGGCCACCTGCACCTCCTCTCTGCAGGAAAAACAACGCACTGGTGGTGCTGCTGCGACCCCTGACACTTCACGCATCAAGCCCTGGTCACCTCTGCAAAGCCTTCACTGACAGCATTTCCCCCTGACCCCTCACACAGCACTGACCTTGCACTCAGGGCTCTCCAAGCCAGCAGACACAGTCCCTGCATCCAGAACCTCCTCAGTGAGCTGGCTCTTGAAATCCAAGCCCTAAAAGAGAAAGCAGAAAGGATCAGCCTGAGACCAATATCCCAACCCAGCTGGGAATGCCCGCTCACCGCCCCACTGACACAGCTCGGCTGCATTTCCCTCCACTGGGTCCCTCCCCGTGGGACCCAGGGACATCAATGCCACACAGGGAGGGCCCTGCCACACTCCCAGAGCACCCTCCCATGCCACCAACCTTGGCAGGCGAGGGTGGCACAAGGAACACGCAAAGGGGGCACATCTTCCCCAGCCTCTACTGCTCCCCCCGGCGATAAGGCCGCACGTTTCCAGGGATTTCTTTCCTCGCAGGCAGCCCCCACACGTTACCCACCCTTGGAGACAATCCCCCCTCTCTCTGGCAGCCTCGGGGGCCCTGCACACACGTGCCCACACGAGGCAGAGCCACTTGCCAGCACAGGCTCGCAGCAAGGCAGTAAATAATGATATTCTCAGCCATTTGCTGGCCACGCTGCCTCTGCTCCCACTGGCAGATGGCAATGGCAGCTTCCCGTGGAGATGAAGAGATGCTGATGGGCATCTCCCCCCAGCCCAGGGCCGCCCTCCCTCCTGCTCTCCCTCCAGAGAGGGGTCTCCAGCCACACACACCCCCCTCAGCAAAAGCTGCTGAGCCCCTAAGCACAATCCTTACATTGGTTATTATTTTCCTTTTTGCAATTATCCAAGTACGCTCTCAGCTCTACGTGACCTACTTTTCCAGGGATATTACCTCGCCCACAGCCCCAGTCTGCGAGGTGCAGGGTGGCACTGCTGGCCTGTGCCACACACAGCTGTCAGGGCACGGCCAGAGCTGGGCACTGCACCCACTGCCTGTACCAATCCCAGAGGAAGCTGAGGCCCACACCCAAATGAAAAAGGAGCTTTTGGGGACTCACCACAGGCTGAACCACCTCATGGTTGGAGCTCTTGGAGACAGGCAAGTCCTGCTCACAGCCGCTGCCCCCGGATGCCTTTGAAAGCTGAGAGGAAAAACACATTTACAGCCTGTCTATGTGCTACCCCTGCAGCTTCACCTGGGCATTCCCAGCATGAGCCTGGCCTCTCTCAGGGAAGAAAAGGTGACTGAACATCACGGGGAAGACACCAAGGATGTGTGACCCACAGGACAAGCACAGAACACCACTTCACAGGAGGGCAGGAGGCAGGGCTGGGCAGGGCAAAGAAGTGCTCTTCAAACATCCCTGATAAAAGGCACTCTCATCCTGTCCATCTGCAAGGATCTCTGCAGCTCTCAGAGCTCCCAGCCCACCACGCAGCACAGCACTGGAGCCATAAAAGCACTTTAAAATTCCACTCTGCTGTGCCTAAGTGCAGCGAGGGCTCCTGCATTCCCAGCCATTTGCAGCTGCAGGGAACTGCTCGATGGGAACACCCTTGTGGCCCTGCTGACTTCAGCAGAAACAACTCAGGTGCACAAAGCACCCAGATGAGTTTGGGAAAGCAACGCCCTCGGCTCTTCAGGAGAGAGCGCGTTTTTCCAGGCTCAGTTTTGTAGTTTATCATTTCTTACAGACATCACGCATCAGTGAACTTGAGAAATCATCAAAATCAGCAGGAAGGCAGCCAGATTGGAGAGCGATCGTTCATCAGATCCCGTATTCTGGCTCGGATCCTGCTCTGGAACGTGAACACGAGCGGACAGCGCGTGTCTGGCAGCCCAGCTGCGGGGCCATGGGCAGCGTGTGACGCTCAGCCCAAGCCCCCGCTCCTGCACTGTGGCCAGTTCTCCTCCCAGAGGGGGAGGATCAGAGAGTTCTGCGCTCCCAGCTCCAGAACCAGCCCTGAGGCTCCGTCCTTCCCCACTCCAACCTCGCACCTCGCGCGGAGCCGCGAACGCGGCGCCAGGCAGCTCCTTACACGTCTGCCCCAGCCCTGAGCAAGCTGAGAGAAACAACAGAAGGAGAGAAACAAAGCAGCACGGACAGCTGGGCTCGGCGTGAGCTTCATTATCAACCCTGCTCGCCCAGGACAGACGGGAAGCTGAGACCGTTCCTCCTCCCAGACTCGCAGCACGCGGCGCAGTCGAGGGTTTTGCCTGTCGGTGCCTTTGGGCAGCACTTGGTGTGGGCAGGAGGGAAGGACTGCCCAGCTCAGTGCTGAAGATGCCCATCTGGGAATTCAGAGCACTCGTGCCCCCCCCCCCCCCAGGAATGACTGCCCTGCTGACCAGGAAAGCATTTGGACTGGCTTCACAGAAAACCAGACAGCGCTCCAAGAGCTTTCCCGAGCCTGGGCCTGAGGAGACGTTGGGAACAGCCAACACCAAAACCACACAGGCAGGTCTCTTACTTTGCCATCGTCCGGCCTGTCCTCTGATTTGGAATCAGTTGCTGCTTCTTCCCTCTCTTCGTCCAGTACCTTTTCTCCACAGGACACGGTGTCAGCAGTGCTAGCCAGGCTGGCTGGCTGCTCCCCCTCCACAGCCGGGGAGGCGGCTCGGGGCTGCCCACGAGAGCTGGGCACGTCCAGCCCTGCCACGCTCCGTATCCCCTCAGACTGAGGCAGCTCCTCAGCTCCAGAGGCGTCTCCTCCCACCTCAGCATCTTCTTTGTCCACTACTTCATCCCCAGCGAGTTCCTGCTCCGGGTTCTGGGCGGACAGGCTGCTGTCGGCGTCTCCAGGGAGGATCTGAACTGGAGACGGAGGGCACGCAGCACCAGAATCCAAGGAAGACTCTGGCACTTCTTCAGGATGTCTCGATTTTAAAGACTCCTTCTAGGCAGCAAGTCAAACACAATTACACACCCAATATTCTCTCTGGGGGATGCAGGAGTCAGGAACAGCACAGGCTCTCCTACAGCAAGCAGCAAAATCACAAATCTTTGGGTGACTCCAAGACCTGTTTGACTTCTTTTCACACAGTCCCGTTCCAAGGCAAGGGACTCCACTGACATAATTTCATTCATTTCTTGGGCTCTGACTTTTTTTGATCCGTTGCTTTTTTATTCACGGGGTCTCAGTGGATAGGGGTGGCTGTGCAAGGCCGCCAGCCCCTGCGAGCACCCCTCGTGCCCCACAGCAGGCCCATTTATGCTCCCACATTGGATCTGTTCAGTGAGAGATGGAAATTCATCAGAGACCGTGACGGGACATTTCACTTCAGCCTGACATTTCGAGCAGGCAGGATCACCATCCCACCTTCCAGTGGGACAGACTGCAGGGTGGGCACTGATTGAAGGCACCACTCGGAGCTCAGGAAGAGCCTCTGACTAACACAGGAGGCTGAGAGATGTGGGGGCAAACACAACCCCGAATTAAAGCTTAGTCACCCAAAGGTTCAACTGCCTCTCCCAGCAGCAGGGAGGCCACAACACTGCCCATGGAGAGGGGAAGAGCCAGGAGAAGGCTCCCTCATCAGCATGCAAACAGAGCTGCTCGCACGTCCCACTTCCTCGCTGTTTTATTAATGCCGCGGTGTCTTGTCAAACATTCCCTGCATCCTGTGCACGGCGTGTTCTGTACACTGAGCGCATATTTTAGCGGTGTATTTTTATCAGAGTGCCTCTGGAATGCTGTCAGCTCCCAGCCCGGGGCTGCAGCGCTCCGGGAGCACGTTCTGAGTGCGTCGCTGCTCTGCCAGACCTCCCCGGGGCCAGAGGAGCATCCAGCAGGGTGGGGAGGACAGAGGAGTCCAACCCCCGGGCACTTCCCAAAAACCCTGCAGCTCTGGGCCTCACCTGCAACTCCTCGGTACTGACAGCTCACAGCCCCAGTCCAGAAGAGGTTCCCAGAGCCACCAACCAGCCCCACGAGGCTCCCTGGGGACACCAGGACCCAGAGAAAGGTGGGCAAGGGGAACTTCCTTAGTCACCCTCCTGCTCCCCCTTTTATGGGGATTAGGGTGGCTGGAAAGTTTTGCTCCTTTTTGGACAACTTGCTTCAGAGTTCTCCTGAGGACATCCCACCAGGAGATCTGGCAGCGTCCAGGATATCCCAAATGAGGCCAAGCAGGATCCTGATGCTTGAACACAGGATCACACACACACCAAAATATATCAATACACCAGCAGTGGTGTGCACACAAAAGGACTTCTCTCCAGGCAAGTTCACCTCAGCCACTAAAATATCCCAGAATAGTCTCTCTGGCTGGCAGAATCCTATTTTAATGGCAATTATAGGCAAACCTTTTGTTAGCGTCACACCTTGATGATCACAAATGCAACTCTGCAGAAGAGGGAGCCGTGCCAGGCAGACACACGAGCAGAGGAGGAGGGAGGTTTTTCCTCCTGCAACAACAGACTGTAGATTTTACATGGATTTCAGAGCTGGACAAGTCAGCTGGGATATCACTGGCTTGGGGTGATCTTTTCACAAGCTGTAACATTCTACCTGCCCCGAGTGGCAGAAACTGATGGGAAATTCCTGCCTATCAAATCACTGCTCCCAGTAACCAGCATTAAACTTTAACCAACAACAGAACCAAGCCAAGCAGACACACACCACAACACCAGAAGCTGCCTACTGCATGCAAAGCCTGGGTGGCACCGTGCAAGCAGGACGGGGATGCCAGGGAGCCACCGTCACCTCTCCCAGGCTGGCAGCTTCCTCCTCAGGGCTCCCGTGGGGCTGGGGAGCAGCTCCAGCAGCACCATCACAGTCCTCCTGCTCCTCCTTGCTGTTCTCCTAGGTGGGGGGACACAGCCACTTGCAGAATTCCCCATACCACCTTCCCGAGCCTGGCACAGGTCACCTCCCAGCACATGCACCCTTAGAGCTCTCCAGCTGAGCAGCTTTCCTGGGAATTCGGGCACTCACGGGGCCCAGATTCCCAAACACCAAGCTGCTGGATGCTTCCCTGCTGCTGTTCCTGCTGGCCAGCTCCACAAACTCGCTGCTCCTCCAGACCCTTCCCTGCGAGCCGTGCCTGATGCTGCCTCCACTCCACCCAACAGCCCGGCTCAGCGAGTCACTGAGACCTGTTTCCTTGGAATTCAGGCATTCAGCCCCGAGCACGGGCCACATGAAGCCGGTGTGTTCATGATGTCACCCATTACTGCTTAGATTTCCCCCTTAGGACTGGCACACAAACCCTGTCTCCTGCTCTGCAGGGAAGCTTGGAGAACAGCCCGGCTGAGGCTGGATCCCAGGAATGCTTTTCTACTGCCATCTCATGGAACTACAAAGGAATTCCATTTTCCAGCCGGGGCTCTGCTGTCTTATCAGGACTAGGCTATCACCCCTCTGGGTTAACAGCCTGGCTGTGGGGCAGCAATTGCCATTCCATAATAGATTCCCAAAGCCCCATCCCCGCGGCACTGAAATGCCAAGACAGCTCTTTGTTCCTGCACGAATTAACATTTCAGTGAGGAATTGGGCCCCCACAGGCTGCTTGTTGTCTGGAGATGAGAGAGTCAGGGCTCTCTTTGTCACATCCACTTTAGCATAAGCCTTTGCAGATCCTGCCCAGCACCGTGAATAGGTTCTCCAGCAAAGTACTTTACAGCTTAATTTTCGTGTGCTGTGAAAAGGATAAGGGAAATACTCTAAAACACTTTAAAAGAAATTAATTTGCCTTTCAGATACTGGAACAGGATTTTCAAAGCGGTGAGAAAGGATTAATGTCAGCACAAACAGTCGGGCCAAATCACCAGAGCTGCTTACAACGCACTTCCCATTGTGCCCTTGTCATCTTAAGCCTGATCCCAGCTAAGGAAGCGCAGGGAAAGCACAGCGTCTGCACAAGGCCTTGGGTGCACCGAATGCTCTGTGTCTCAGCCACGGGATTTATCAGCAGGGCAAGAAGAGAGAAAAACAGGTTTTGTGTGGCCACAGAAAAGCGGCCACGTGCAGCCCACATGAAGATTCCCGTGGGATGAGGGAAGAGCGTTCCCACAGGACGCTCCCCTCTCCTCTCCCCAGCGCCAGCACCGCAGCTCCAGCTGACAAGGAGCCTTCCCTGCACAGCCCTGCCCAACAGCGTGCACAACGGAAGAGCCTCTTCCTCATCGAGCCTTCCTCCCACACCGGTGGCACCTCTGACCCGAGACCCTTTTCCTGCTGTGCCTTGGAAAAGCAGATTTCCCCCTTGCCTGCTTTGCCCACCTGGCTTTGTTTTCCCCTATTTGAGGATGAAGCAAAGCTCCAGCCTGTGCAAAGATGTCTCCTCAAGCCCCAGCTACCAAACCACGACGGCTCCAAGCACAAACTTCTCTTCAATGCCCACCCCGCTGTCCCCTGTGTCCCTCTCACCGTGGTCTTACCTCAAAGTCAAAGCTGCCTGCCAGGGCTTCAACGTCCAGGTACACGTTTTTTAACAGTCTTGAGGTCCCAGGGAAACTCTGAAGGATTTAAAAAAAATTTTAAAAATTAAGAAATGGTCAAAACTGAGTTCTCTGCAGCGCCACAGGAGGGGTTCCTCAGCGGTGAAATTAGGCAGCATATGTTGATTTATGGGGATTACCATGTGCAAATAGGATCAGACGCTTTTTGGGGACCAAACAGCACAAAGAAAAGAGAGCACAAATGAAAGCCATGGGGCAAATGGAACAGTCATTACCAGGGAGCACCAGGAGGCTTCAGCACTTACAGCAACAGCCAGGGCACACAAATACCTCATTTTCACTTTCTTCCTCTTCATTTCTCCACTTCTCTGGCACTGCCACGTTCGAGGAACTCTTCTCCTCACAGAGCAAATCCAGCAGGTTCTTGGTGCGGCTGGGGGGCTTGGAGATGTCTGCAGGCTGGGAAGGGCAGAACAAAGGGAGGGGAGAGGTCAGACAACAGGAAAGGGGAGATAAGAGACCCACTGAGGCACGGGGCAGCTGCTGGGTTCTGGGAGGGAGGTCAGTTTCCTATCACTTCACAGCTTTGTTTAGTTTTGAAGGTGTTTATGCCTATGTTTTGTACATATTTTGCTTTGCCTTCTTTTCCCGGAGTCAATTTCTTTCCATGTAACCAGTTTTATTGATCCCAGGTCACTTTCTAAGCAAAGCATTCAAGGTGGTTGCAAACTTTATATTCATCAGAACAACAGTTCTTTTAATTTTATTCTCAAATAGAAGAGTAAAAATAGTTTATTAAATTGTACTATCTGTATTGTTTTTCATGCTTCATTTGGACACCACATTCTACTAAAACTTAACACGCTTTTTGTTTTTCCTCTGCAACAGTTATTGAAACAATTCTTTCAATCTATTAAATGTAGCAGAAGAAAGCTCACCACTAACTTAGCACTGGGCTTCCTAGAAATAGAAGAAGAAATAAATACATTTTTTAACATCCAACAGTCTTTCAAAACTGACAGAAGATCACAAATCCTGCCATTTTAGTGTCCCCACGCCTGTGACCCGTTGCAGTGGCACGGTCAGGGCACATTCCCAGGGAAGAGGGAGCCTCACCAGAGTTCCTTCCTTGGGGGTGAGGCTGGAGTCCACCACATTCCCCAGGTCCGGGTTCAGGGACCCACGGAGGGCGATGGATGAAGACGGGGTGAGGCCACGGAGAGGAGAGAGGGCGCCCAGGGGAGGGTGGATGGGCGCCAGCTGGGAGCCTGGGGGCTGGAGAAGCACAGGAAAGTCACTGGTGGGACAGCACAGGCGTGCAGCTCACACTGCTCACCTGAGAACAGGAGCAGCCCTGCTCAGAGACCCCACACCACACGTGAGGAAGCAGGGTTTGATCACACACACATTTTACTCCGCAAATGCCCATCCGGTAGGGGGGCCTGAACACTCCTCTCCCTCCCAGACACACCAGGAGTGTGTGCTTACCACATTTTGCCTTGCAGCCCAAAGGAAAGGTGATTGTGTACTCGGTGCTGCCACCCCAGCTGATTCACTGCCCGTCACCCGGGCTTAGGGCCACAAGGCACTGCCCAGCCCTCCCCAGAAGCACTGCTACTCACAGGGAGTTGCTTCAGGAACTGCTTCTCCTTCTTCTCCTTCTTTTCTTTCTTCTTCTTCTCTTTCTTCTCCTTCTTCTCTTTCTTCCCCTTCTTCTCCTTCTTCAAGCTGCCCCGTGCCAGCAGCTTCTCCCTCTCCCGGATGACCAGCTGCTTGTAGTGCTCATCGCAGGGATGCTCCCACGTGGAGAGGCCGTTTTCAAAGTTGAAGAAATAGATGTCACCACCTGCAATATCTTGGCTGCAGGGCAAAGACAGCAGGAAAAGGTGAAAGAGCACGTTAAAAAATGCAGCTGCACGGGCCAGAACAATCTTTGCTCGTGGTGTGAGCACCTGAAGCTCAGGGAAGAGGAGTGTGATGTCTCCAAGAGGCCGAAAATGTAGCAGTGTGGGAAACAGCTCTCCCAGGATGCTGACATCCAGCTTCCCAAACTGTTCTTCCCCTTCTCCTGCCCCCCCAGAAAGCCCCGAGCTCCTGATACCCCGTTCGAGCCAACTCTCTGCAGCTGGCAGCCGTTCCCCTGGCACTGGGAATGCCCCAGCACGGCTGCTGCCAGAGCTCTCACCAGGCCTTCCACTCCGGGGGCATCGGGGTCACCAGGCACTCCCTGGCCAGCCACAGCAGCTCCGACTCCTTGTCGGGGTCGATGCCGATTGTCGGCGCAAAATCCCGGATTTCTGGGGAAACAAGAGGGACCGGTGAAGTCGGTCTAGCCAACGGAGCCACCCTCCTCAGCTACAGCTGTGGGAATCCTGAGCCCAAAACTGAGCTGCCCAAAGCCACCCGGGTGCCTGTAGAGCCCATCCTGCCAGGCTGGGGACGCGGGGAGTGACACCACAAAGTGACTCAGCTCTGCCTCCGCTAAAATCCTGTGTATTCTGCCCTCTCCTCCCACTTCAGAAACCAATTCCTGATTTCTGAATACACCTGCAAGTGACCTGCATGCCTGAATCCCTTCTCCCAGCTCCTGGGGAGATGGGCCACGCTCACCTTGCTCCTTAGGAACGTAGGATTCATTGTACTCTTCTTCCAGGATGAGCTGGTCCCCGATGCGCACGGGTCCTGCCATGGATCTCACACCTGGCAGGAGGGAGGAACCAGCACAGAGTCACAACTGCCCTCAGAAAAGAAAATTCCTCGTCCCCAGCACACGGCAGAGCCCTTCCACACACAGCAAAATCAGCTCAAAGAGCTTACACACACACACTTCCAAGGGCTGTGGAAACAGAGAGCAGAGCTGAAGTGGCACAAAGTTACAATCAGACCCCCCCGGGCCTTCCAGTTTCTACAGGAAAGATGCTTCAGGCACTTTTTAACCAGGTAAAAAATAAGCTGAAACGAGAAAGGGAAGAAAGAGAAAGCAAGCAACTTTCCCAAAGCATTGCTTCGTGATTTAACTCACAGACCACAGCAGAGCCGGGCCCTTCCAACCCGTCCACCCCTACAACTCACCCCGAACGTGCTCAGCTGTGGCTCTGTGTGGCCACATTTGGCCAGCACAAGCACTGGGGGACCACGACTGCTGCTCAAGCACACAAGGTAAAACACTTCAGCCTAAACGCCCCCAAAATTCTCAGAGCATAAAAGCATTGCTCTGCTTTCCTGGGGCTGTGGTACCCGAGAGGCACCCAGAGCAGGATCACCAGCTGTCATCACTGCCCTCTCCACCTCCCTGCGTCCTCAGCCCACTCGGTATTTATAACTCTTATGTAAAGTAAGTCTGAGAAGCAGCAACTAATCCTGGCAGTTTCCAGGCAAAGATATTCTCAGGACATTCAAACCCAAACCAAACCAAACCAGGATCACGGAGCTTGCACCATTCCCCCCCACCAAAAGCCCCCCGTTAGAGCACTTGGATATGGGCAACTCGCTCGGGGCCTCCTGTTCCTATTTTCCTCTCCCAAAACTATCTCAGCCCCGTCTCCCATCCCTGGCGTTGGCACTGGGGATGAATTCACTATGGGCTCACTCCTCTCTTGGAGATTCTGCCCCGCCACGTACGAGGAGACCTCGGTGCCACCTTTCAGTGCCTGAAGGGCAGCTGTAATAGAGGGGGACGAGGGAGGACGGCTTTAAACTAAAAGAGAAGGATTAAGGTGAGATCTGTGGAGGGAATTCTTCCCTGCGAGGGTGGCGAGACCTGGGCACAGGATGCCCAGAGAAGCTGTGACTGCCCTGTCCCTGGAAGTGCTCAAGGCCGGGTTGGATGGGGCTTGGAGCAGGCTGGGATAGTGGAAGGCGTCTCTGCCCATGGCAAGGGGGTGGAACTGGAAGATTTTCAGGTCCCTTCTAAAGCAAAACCCCGTCCTCTCGCTGTGCGCAAAGAGCCGCAGCCGCCGCCGCGCCAGCCCGGAGCCACGGGGAAAGCGCGGCTGGCTAAGGGGAGGGTTGGGGGGAGGGTATGTTAAGAAAAACAGCGGGGGAGGGGAAAAAAAAGAAAAAAAAAAAGCCGTTTTCGCCCTTATCGCGACAGCACCCACGCCACACACGCACAGCCAGGCGCCGGCAGAGGACGGAG
>VWZN01015221.1:2392-16099 GCA_013396955.1 Regulus satrapa | reverse complement strand
GCGGCGCTCACAGCCCGGCGGTGAGGGAGAGGCAGCCGGAGCTCGGATGAGGCGGAGCGGAGCGGAATGCAGGGGCCGAGGGAGGAGAAGGGCCGGGGTGTCCGGGGCAGCGGGAGCCCGGGAGGTGTTCGCCCCGCTGCCGTGCCTTACGGAGCGCGGGTCGAAGCGGGGCTCGCTCGGCGGTGATTTCCGGGGAAAAGCGGGTTCCTCCGGCCGCGGAGCAGGTGAGGAACGAGCTCGGTGGGGCTCCTGCAGAAGAGGACCCGGCTGCCCGTGGTGTTTGTTCGGGGCAGCCGCGCCTCGGCAGCTCCCGGGCAGCTCCTCATCATCCTCCCCTCCGTCACCCCCCTGCCAGCCCAGCGCGGCGCTCCCCTGCCCCGGGCTGCCACCCAGCAGGCACGGCAGGGCACGGCAGGGTTGGGATCCCTCCCTGCCCAGCCTGGGTGTGCCTCCAGCTCTGGGTTTCCCGGGAAGGGATCTGCTGTGCAGCGGGTCCGGCTCGGTGGCAAACCCCGTGTGACTCTCTGGGACCTTCAGGTGAGGCCCTGGGCACCGCGTCCCTCCTCGGGACCCGTCCCCTCCTCAGCGGTTTCACCTCTGCTCTTGCAGCCCGCCTGTCTGATGCCGCATTGGAGGCGGGGAGCGCCGCTATGGAGTGCGGGGATGGAGGCCACGCTCTGCATCCACACGTGCCTTTGGCTGAGCGCCGCCTGGATCCCGCTGGCCTCGCCGGCCAGACCGGCCTGTGGCGAGCGGCGCGCTCCGGACACTGAGGACTGCCACGGGAAGCTGACGTGGGCGGTCAGCTTGGATGCGCCCGAGGAGGAGCTGGAGCAGCGGGCAGAGGAGCTGGCCCGGACTGCGGGGCTGGTGAACATGGGCCGCGTCGGGGAGCTCAAGGGCCATTACCTCTTTGCCTACCAGCCCGACGGCCAGGCGGCGACTGAGCACGAAGCAATAAGGAGGTCGGTGGACACTTTGTTTGCACAGCACGACAGCGTGCGGTGGCACTCGGAACAGAAGCTTCTGAAGCGCTCCAAGCGCAGCCTGCACTTTAACGATCCCAAATACCCCCAGCAGTGGCATCTGGTGAGTGGTTTCCCAGCTCCTGCTGCGCTCGCAGGCTCGGGCTGGTTGTGTGGCCACGGGCAAGCTGTCATGCGGGAGGCAGAACAGCCTCTTTCTGTTCTTTGGTGAGGAGCTCGCTCGCTGAGAGCTCACCCTGCCTGCCGTGTGCCCGCTGGGATAATGGGAGGAAAAAGCTCCTGCAGCTGGTTTTGCACTGGTGGCGCTGGGGTGGGCAGAGGGGTTTGGCTGGAGCAACTCTGTGCCCTCCACGTCATGGCTCGAGCAACTGTTGCTCGCTGTCAGCCTCGAACGATCTCCCCTGACTGTCCTGTGACTCCTCCCCGTGCTGGCCCCAGCCCCACACAGTGCACCCAGGAGGTCCCCACAGCTCTGACCCTCTCCCCTCGCTGTCCTTTCCGGCGCTCAGAACAACCGCAAGAGCCCCGGCAAGGACATCAACGTCACGGGCGTGTGGGAGCGGAACGTGACGGGCCGCGGGGTGACGGTGGTGGTGGTGGACGACGGCGTGGAGCACACCATCAAGGACATCCAGCCAAACTACGTGAGTGCCTGCGCAGGCTGGGGGCCGGGCAGCGTGACAGCAGCGTGCGGGAGCTCAGAGTCCAGCCTGCGCCACCACCTCGCGCTCGGCCGGGGCGGAGAGGGCCGGCAGCAAACCTTTCCTGGGAGATTTTGGGTTACACACACCTTTGTGCAACCCGTGGGAAGCAGCTGGCATCCCTCTGACCCGCAGCAGTGCCTGGAGCTGCTTTGGTTGGTCCCTTCCCCACAGCAGCAGACAGCAGTGCTGAGCTGCAGCCCTGTGAGCTGCAAAGCCTCCAAGTCCCCGTGACTTCCAGCCTGTGCTTCAGCCCATGTTGCATTCTCTTAACTCCCGCTTTTCCCAAACTGAGGAGAGCAGAGCCTCAGTCCTCACTGTGGGTCTGTCTCCAGAGCCCAGAAGGCAGCTATGACTTGAACTCCAACGACCCTGACCCTATGCCTCACCCCGACGAGGAGAACGGGAACCACCACGGCACCCGCTGCGCCGGGGAGATCGCGGCCGTGCCAAACAACAGCTTCTGCACGGTGGGAGTCGCCTACGGGAGCCGCATCGCGGGTAGGTGCAGGCTGCCAGGTGCCTCCCCTCCGGATCCCCGGGCTGGGACACGGCTCCACGGGCTGGAGCGGCTCTGAGTCAGCGCTGCCGTGCTCGGGCTGCTTGGGCTCTTGCAGGGAGGCGCCTGCCTGAGCTCCTCTCCAGAGGAGCTGGCTCCTGGCAGCTTTACCAGAGTGTTCCTGGCTGCTAAACTTCTGGCAGAGCGGCTGTGCCGTGCTGGCTGAGGTGGGCAGTTGTGCCACGACATGCCCACGCTGTGTCTGGAGGCACTGGGGCAGCAAATTTTTGCCAGCCCCTGTCACTGCCCCGGCCCCTGGTCTCAGCTTTGCCTTGTGGGATGGACAGGGGCGAAGGGCCAGTGCTGTGTCACTCCCCTGCAAGGCCAGGGAATGTGTGCTCTGTCTCCAAAGCTCCTGAGCTGCTCCACAGAGGGAGGCGAGGTCTTTGTGCCTGGCAGGGCAGGGGACAGCAGTGCTGGGTTGTGATTCTGCCCCTACCTGGTCACACCTCGATCCCTGGGGTGCCAGGGGCAGCCAGAGCTTCTCCAGGGCACAGCAGGCAGAGGCTCCCAGCTGGCAGAAGCAGGGATGAGCTCACCATGTACCCACAGCACAGGGAACAGGAGGGTTTGCCCCGGATCCAGGCAGGACCTGGCGCTGCCCCAGGCCTCAGCCCTTCAGAGCTGGGCTGGCCTTGCAGGGTGAGCACAGCGGGGCAGCCTGGAGCCAGGAGTTTGTTTGCAGTTTGTGCAGCTCACGTGACCCGTGTGGGTCCCGTTCCTCCTCCTCTGTCCTGCAGGCATCCGAGTGCTGGACGGGCCCCTCACGGACAGCATGGAGGCCGTCGCCTTCAACAAGCACTATCAGATCAATGACATCTACAGCTGCAGGTGAGCCCCCAGGGAACCCTGAGCTGGCTCCCAGGGCTCGCAGCTCATGGCTGAGTGCTCGCACCAGCTCCCATCCTCCCCTGGCTGCAGTTAGCCTTGAGGCACCAAAATCCTGCTCCTGGAGGCCTGTCCCGGGCTCTGCGCAGCACCTGCAGTTGTGAGATCTCCCTCTGTGTGCTGCTGCAGCACGTCCCAGGGACACTGCTCCCCACTGTGGTCAGGCAGCCCCGGCTGAGCCGTGTGACGGGGATTGGAATGTGTGAGAAGTTCGCTCGTTAAATAAAAATCAAACGTTTTGTCCGCTGGAATCTGACCCAGGGGCACGGTGCAAAGACCACAGCGATGTCCCAGCAGCGAGGGGCCGTCCTGACGGGTGGGAAAGTGCAGTGCTGTGCAGTCCCAGCCTCTGGGAGCTGCTGGGAGCTCTCTGTAATGGCAGGAAGAGCCGCCTGCGGCTCCTGGGGCTGTCACCTCACGGTGTCTCTCTTTGCAGCTGGGGTCCCGATGACGATGGGAAGACTGTGGATGGCCCCCACCAACTGGGAAAGGTAAAACCCAGCCCCAGCAGCCCCGGGGGAGCCTCCAGGCCTTGTGGCTTCCTGCCTGCCCGTTGAGGCGGGGAGGGACGTTGCTGTGACACTCTGCACGTCTGTTTGCGTCGCTCGGTGCCAGCCGAGGGTTCCCTGTCACTGCAGGGCTGGGAGAGGCGACGCTGCGGCGGGAGGGCAGCGTTCAGGCAGGGCAGGAGGAGCTCTCCCAGCAGGGAAAGGCTCTTTCACAACCTGTGGTGTGGTTCTGACTGGGTGTGCAGCCCACAGCTTGCTCTGTGCTCGGGAGGCTGAGCTTTCCCTCTGCTCAGGGTGGGTCTCGAGGCCGGGATGGTGCCTTGGGATACCGGGAGTAAATAAGGGGAGTGGGATTGCAGTGGGAGAAAGAGTCAGGGGAGGCTGCCCCTTCCCAGGCCATTAAGGTTTCCTCAGAGCTCCTGTGCTGCAGAACTGCTGCAGCAAGGGGTCACTGAGGAGCCCCAAAACCAGCAGTGGGGCGTGGTTCTGCTCCAGTGCTCTTCTGCTGTGCTTTTCCAACCACAACTCAGCAGTTCCTGCCCTCTTCGGAGCGGCGCTGACAACCGAGCTGTTCCTTCAACATAACAAAGGGTTTCCAGTTCTGCAAGTTAATTTATTCCCTTCCTGCCTGCAGAGACAGCTGGAACAAGCTCCAGTAGGCAGAGCACGGGCAGAGCTGCCACAGCAGCCAGGAGGGCAGAATGTACCTGCCTCTGCCAGGGGAAGGGAGAGCAGGGCGGTCCCTTCCAGGGGGGTTGTGTTCTTGCTCATCCATCAGACGTGTCCTTTCCCTAGGTGGGAATGGTGTGTGGGCGAGCTGTCTGGGCTGAAAGGTGCTTCCAGGTGGGGCCCAGGTGTGTCTCAGCAAAGGCAAAGCCCCAGGGTGTGTGGGGCCGGGCACTCTCAGAGGGGCAGTGGCTCTGTGTGGGGAGCCCCGCTCACACGTGCTGGGCTGGCTGCTGTCAGGAACCACTGGGATCAGTCTGGAAGGACCCAGGAAGATTCCCCCCCTGCCCTGTCCCTCTGCACAGGCTGCCCTGCAGCACGGGGTGATCGCGGGCCGCCGGGGCTTCGGGAGCATCTTCGTGGTGGCCAGTGGCAACGGGGGCCAGCACAGTGACAACTGCAACTACGATGGATACGCCAACTCCATCTACACCGTCACCATAGGTGAGCCTGGCTCTTCTCTCTCTCCTCCCTTCCCAACCCGGAGCAGCGAGGTCATCCCAAAATCACAGAACCTGCCCAGCTGGGAGCTGGCTGGAGGGTGGGAGACTGTGGGAAGGTGTCTGGGAGTGTCTAGGGTGTGCTGGGCTTCAGCCCCCAAGCCTCCAGTTTGCTTCTGACCTACAGAGCAAGAGGAGGCCAGAGAAACTCCTGCTGCTGTCCAGGCCTCCCTCCTGGGGCTGTGACAGGGAATGACCTGGAATGCAGCATTCCCATCATTTGTGTAAGAGGAGAAATGTGTAACCCACAGTTCTCCAGAGCAGAAGCTGCGTGAGGGGCAGAAGATCTGCGTGCTGCCGAGCACAGTCAGGCTTTATTTATCGTGGCTGCCCTTCCTGCAGATCTCCCAGGTGGGGAAAACACAGCCTTGGCTCTGATTTCCCTGCCCAGCTGCCAGGCCCTGGAGGAGCACATCTGGCAGGCGAGGCTCTTTAGGGGGATCAACACCTTGAATGAAGCAGAGCAGGTTTCAGGCAGTGGGTGCCTTTCCCGTTCCCCAGGAGCCGTGGATGAGACGGGCTCCATGCCCTTCTATGCCGAGGAATGTGCCTCCATGCTGGCCGTGACCTTCAGCGGCGGCGACAAGATGATGAGGAGCATCGTGAGTACCTGTGTCCCCCGTGCCCTCCTGGCCCTCCCAGGGGACAGCCAGGACATCTCCCCGTCCTCTCTGAGTGCCACGCAGCCCCTCTGTGAGTCATGGGCCTGCCTTTTATCCAGGCACAAGCTGAGGGAGGGTCCTGTTCCTCAGCCCCCCTCACTCCTGCCCGGCCAGCCCGCCTCGCTCTGCTCCTGAGGGATGCTGGAGCCTGGAGGGCAGGGAGAGCATCCCTTTAAACCCCTTGGCTCCAGCTTCTCCTCTGTTCTGGCACGTGGGCCACTCCCAGTCGAATTTTTAAGAATATTTTTATCAGCTTTTCCCTTCTTTTGCCAAAAAAAACACTTCTTGTCAACCACGCTTCCTTTCTGCCCGAGCCAAGCAGCCGGGGCTGTTTTCCCCTCTGCAGGCCCGGCCCCTCCAGTCCCTCCCTTGGTGCCAGGCTGCTCCCACCCCAGTGGTGTGACCCCTTCCTGTCCTGTGGCACCAGCAGGGACTGTGGAGCCCACTGACCCCAGGGCAGCTTGGGGGAAACATCACAGGCTCCTGCCATTTAGGGTTGGGTTGTGCACATTTGGAGGATCTCCCACCAGGACAGGTACTTCCCAAAAGCACTTTCCTGTGGCTCTGTGCCTGCCACAGAGCAGCTGAATCCGGGCTTGTCAGACAGGCTTCCCCACGTGCTGGGTGAACTGGGAGAACGGGGAGAGCCTGGGATCCTCAGCACCTGGCTGGGACTCAGCCCAGGGATCTGTGCCCAGCCAGGGCACTGCACAGGCTGCCACAGGGAGAGTAAAACCCAGAGCGGGGCTGAGTTTTGCTGTCAGGAATCGCTGCAGTTGTCCCAGGCTGGTTTGGAAAGTGCTGACACTGGGATAAAAGGGAACCAGCGAGGGCTCTGCTGCGTCCCATCAGGAGCTGCAGGCTCACGGGGTGGCTCTGGCTTCCCCAGCACGGTGGGAGTGCTTTGCACGTTCATTTTAAACACTAGTTGACAGGACACTAACGGGAGCTGGCACTCCATGGGGCAGCAGGGGTGAGATCCTCACGTAGCCTGGGAACAGCCTGTATCACAGTGGCTGCTTCAGCCAGCCCGTGCCTTGCTAAACCCCACACAGCCCTTTTTCAGGAGCACAGTCTGCTCCTGGACACCCTGGAGCTCGCTGCAGTGGTGCCAGAGTTAACTTCCCTGCAGCCATCTGCTCCAGCTCCAGCTTTTTCTTTTTCTTTTTTTTTTTTTTTTTTTTCTTTTACCAGACCATAAACTTTGTGTGGTTTCCTTAATGGGAAGAATTTAATACAGCTTCTGGCACTGGATGTGCTTCCTATGGAAAGTTTGCGCTCTCGGGGTGCTCTGTGTGGGACACTCAGTGTCCCAGCATGAGCTGGAGCCACTCACAGTTGGAAAAATGGGATGGAGTCAAGCGAAAACACAAGAAGCCCTTCAGATTTTTGGGCTTTCTCCCCACAGGGAGCAGAGGGAAATGGATGCACTTGCTTTTGCAGTGAGGAGGCATAATTTGGGAGCCTCCTGCTGCCTCTTCAGAGGCTCTGTGTGCTCTGCACAGTCCCATGTGGCCCCCCAGCAGTCTGCTTGGGACACTGTGATCAGCAGTGAAGGTGAGGAGGAGCCCACACTGTGTCTGCCAGGAGTTCCCCGCAGAGTTGCTTAGTTAGGGTTAGTTTTTCTCTCTCTCTCCAAAGGGAACTGTCTGCAGGCATCGTTTCCCAGCTGGGATCACTGTCCCTGCAGTGAGGCTGTCCCAGAGACCCTTCCTGGCTGGCTGTGAGCAGGGCCAGGCTCAGCTTGAGCTGGCAAGGTCACAGCACAGGGCCAGGACTGGGTGACCCATCCAGCCACGCCAGCACGGCAGAGACTGTCTCCTCTTCCCGGGCAGGTGACAACAGACTGGGACTTGCAGAAGGGCACGGGCTGCACGGAGGGCCACACGGGGACGTCGGCGGCGGCTCCGCTGGCCGCGGGGATGATCGCGCTGATGCTGCAGGTGCGGCCCTGCCTCACCTGGCGGGACGTGCAGCACGTCATCGTCTTCACCGCCACCAAGGTGAGGGCTGGCCCTCCCCTCCCGCCTGCCTCCCTGCCGGAGCTGCCCTCGGGGGATGCCGCGGGACGGCCCGGGGCCCCTGCTGTGCTCGTCCTTGTTTTTATGGCTGCTGCCCCTCCGTAAATCTCTGCCCCGTCTGGCTCCCGGCACGGGGACTGTGCTTTGCCCTCGCCCCGTGTTCCTTCCGGGAATGTGGCCCAGGCATTTTCCCCTGTCATGATAATAAATGGGTTATTTGCCTCAGGAATGCCTCCATCTGCCAATCCAGGGGTCTTCCAGGGCTCAGCAGNTTCAGCAGGCTCCAGGGGTTCAGCAGGTTCCAGGGGCTCAGCAGGTTCCAGGGCTCAGCAGGTTCCAGAGCTCAGCAGGTTCCAGAGCTCAGCAGGCTCCAGGGGTTCAGCAGGTTCCAGGGCTCAGCAGGTTCCAGGGGCTCAGCAGGTTCCAGGGCTCAGCAGGTTCCAGGGGTTCAGCAGGTTCCAGGGTTCAGCAAGTTCCAGGGCTCAGCAGGATCCAGGGGCTCAGCAGGTTCCAGGGGCTCAGCCCTGTGTGTGTCAGGGCCAAGGGCTGACACCTCTGCAATGTCACCTCATGGTCCAGGCAGTGGGAAAGTGTTCAGGAGTTCTGCCCTGTCCTGGCCTTTCCTGGGCTCTCCAGAGAACTGGGCTCCTGGAAACAGGCACAACAGAGAGCTGGACAGCAAACACAGCCCTTCCCTTCACCCAGAGCAGGAGTGGGAACTGACTGGAGGGACGGGGCTTCTTCCACACCCCTCTGGGGAGCAGGAGTCTGTGTCCAGGAGTCTGTGCTCTCTCTGGCATGGGACAGTGTTTTCCATAATTTCCAAGCCAATGTTGCCAGAGCAGTAGAGCCCGATCAGTGACGGGACCCAGATCTGTCCTGCCCCAGCTCTTGGTGATTTAAAAGACTCTGTTCCTTTTCTCCAAGGCTTCTGCCATGCCACAGGCAGTGGTTTGGGCAGCAGGGAGCAGCTGGGATGTTTCAGAGCAGAGGCATTTGTGCCCTTTCATACTGCTCCATTTCCTTTCTGAGGAGCTGGGAAGCCACTTTGTCCTGGGATTTGTTTCCAACAAAGGTCAACCTGTTCCTTTCCAATAAGGCCGTGTGGGTTTGCTTCCCCACCACTGTGGGATGTGTCTGGGCCTCCTTCCCTCGGGCCTGGCGGTCTCAGGCCCTGGTGTCCCCCCGGGTAAGCAGGGCACGCCGTGTGTCTTTGCAGTACGAGGACCGTCACGCCAAGTGGGACACGAACCAGGCAGGCTTCAGCCACAGCCACCAGCATGGCTTCGGCCTGCTCAACGCCTGGAGGCTGGTGAACGCTGCCAAGGTAATCCCCTGCCCTCCCACACCTGCCCTGTGGGCAGGCAGAGCAGCCCAGCCCCACGGCGGGGACAAGGCTGTCCTGGTGACGCCACGGGGGTGACACCCCTGCCGTTCAGGGCCAGCACTTTGGCCACCGTCCTGCTGGCCCTGCCTCTGGGGCTGCTTTTGGTATGAGGTCATGAGGCTCCCAGCAGTGGCTGGAAGCTGCCCCGAGCTGCTGCTCTCCAGCACTATATATAGCCATGGCGAGGGCCCTGATCCACGGCGACGGGAGCTTCGTCAGCAGCCCCAGCACCTTCCTCCCTCCACGGTGGCTGCAGGGAGGGTGTCCTGCCCTGAGAAACAGGCTGTTCTCAGCTGGCAGCTCTGGGGGAGTGCTGTGGTCACAGCAGGCGGCGGCATCCCCGTCTCTCCCTCCTCTGGCTCGTCCCTTTGGCACTTGGTCCCAGCTGGTGTGTGGAGCCCTGTGCAGCTGTGCCGGGTCACTGCCGCTGCCAGCCGTGCCCCGGGGTCACAGGGACTTCCAGGCTGCTCCCTCTTCCTGCGGGCACTTGGGTTCTGCTGTTCCCTGTCCCACTGTACCTGGGGTTGGAGGGGAACAGCCTCAAGGCACCGCTCAAAGCCGCTGTGACAAACCCAGAGCTGGGGAGTCCCAAACCTCGATCAGCCCTTCTGGCTCCCGGGCAGCGACTTTCCCTCCTCTCCTGGGCATGTGGGCACTGCTCCTATCCCAGCCTGTGTGTCCCAGAGCGTCGCAGGGAGAGGCCCCTTGGCCTGGGCCCACATCCAGCACAGGAGCAGCTTGTGAGAGCTGTGGGAGACGGGGGACGGATGCGCAGGGAGGCTGCAATCCGTGCTGAACCCTCTCTCCTTCCCCTGGCAGATCTGGGAGTCCGTGCCCTACCTGGCCTCGTACGTGAGCCCCGTGCTGAAGGAGGGCAGGAGCATCCCGTTGCTCCCGCAGGAGCTGGAGGTGGCCTGGAACGGTAAGAGCAGGTGTGCCACGGAGAGCACGTGCCGAGCCAGCCCTGCCGCCCGTGCCGCAGCAGGGCGGGAGCAGCCCTGGCCCGCGGGAGGCCAGGAAGGGGTTAAGTGCTGGGCTTTTTCCGCTGCCCATCCCCAGGGGAGCCCTCCCCACAAGCCCATCGGTGTGTTTGGGGAGCCAGAAGGGGCTCAGGAGCAGGGCTGGGCTGGGCAGCAGCCAGGCTGCTCCGCTGCCTTTGACCATTTTAGGTAATGCTGCAGCTCCCGACTTGGCCAGGCCTGTCAGGAACAGCAGCGCTGCTCCTGCTGCTACCAGTGGGAAGGAGAGCTCAGCCCTGGCCCTCAGCAGGGCTCTGCACACAGGGGACACTGCTGGCTCTGCGAGGTGCCTGTCCTGGCCTGTCCCCCCCCCCTTAGCAGGGCTGGGAGCACCCGGCCAGCCAGGCTCGCCCCGCACAGAGGGGCTGTGCTCAGCAGCTCTGGGAGCGCAGTTCGAGATGGGATAGGCCAGCCTGGGCACCTGGCTCCTGCTCCCAGTCACACACAGGACAGATGGGAAGAGGCAGAGACATCCTGTGTGTCCTGCTGAGTGGCACCCCAGCCCGGTGTGGCTGGCTGGCAGCGGGGACTCCATGCCAAAGCCACCCTGACCCACCCTCCTCCCCTTTCCCAGTCACCCCTGCTGACCTGGAGCTCTCTGGCATGAGGACCCTGGAGCACGTGGCAGTCACTGTCACCATAACCCACCCTCGCCGTGGCAACCTGGAGATCCGTCTCTTCTGCCCCAGCGGGATGATGTCCCTGATCGGGACCACCCGCAGCATGGACTCGTAAGCACCGAGGGCACACGGTGGAGGCCAGGCCCCTGGGGCCACCTCGGGCCCGCTGCCTCAGGCTCTGTGAGCCCTCATGGGTTGTTTCTCCTCGCCCCTTGGCAGGGACCCCAATGGCTTCTCTGACTGGACCTTCTCCACGGTGCGGTGCTGGGGCGAGGAGGCGCAGGGCACCTACAGGCTGCTCATCAGGGACATCGGTGAGTCCTGCCCTCCAGGGAGCCCTCAGGAGGGCTGGCAGCTCTGTGCCTTGTCCCGGGGAGCCGCCAGCTCGTCACCTGGTTGGCTCAGAGCGTTCCCCACGGGACCAAGCCGCTTCTTCCCCAGGAGACGAGAGCCTGAGGCCGGGCACCTTGAAGCAGTGGCAGCTGACCCTGTACGGCTCCTCCTGGTCCCCAGCAGAGATGAAGGAACGGCAGAGGTGGGACACCACATCCCCAGCTTGGTGGGAGCCAGGAGAGGGAGGCTGAGGGCTTTATCCCTGCGGGTGAGCAGTGGGTTGGAGCCGCGTTGCTGCCAGGTGAGGCTGGCTGGGGCTGCCCTCACGCCTCACAGGGCAGCTGTGACTGCAGAACACAGCTCTGTGTGCTGAACGAGGCACTCCAGAGCCTTTTTGGGCATTTTGAAGCCTCCCTGGAGCTCCTGTACCCACAGGATTGTCACAGAGTGTCTCTCCCCAGGCTGCTGGAAGAGGCCATGAGTGGGCAGTACCTGAGCGGTGACTTCTCCCTGCCCTGTCCCCCAGGGCTGGACATCCCCGAGGAGCAGCGTTACACCATCACAGCCAACACCCTCAAGGTGAGCCTGCCTGCGGGCTGGGAACCCCACATCCCCCAGGATGAGCTGGAAGAGCTCAGTGCTCTGTGCCCTCTCTGCTGGGCAGCGGGCAGGGCCCAGGGGGGTTGAGAGCTGTGTCTGTCAAGGGCTTTCCCTCTGCAGACCCTCCTGCTCTTGGGATGCTTTGCCGTGTTCTGGACATTTTACTACATGCTGGAGGTTTGCCTGACGAGGAACGAGGTGGGGCTGGACCTGGCCTGCTCCAGCTCCACCAGCTGCAGGTGGTACCAGCAGGGCGGGAAGCACCGAGCCCTGGAGAGCAGCCTGGAGATGGAGTCGGTGCCACTGTACCGGGAGAAGGACGTGGAGGAGGCAGAGATGGAGTGTGAGCACCTGGAGCCTGCCCGGGACGGGGAGGAGGGGTCCTGGACCCCCACCCACCCCAAACTTGCCAGCAATGGCAGAGCTGTGAGCTTCCATGAGGCAGCCCCCACTGGAACGGGATTCCTGGGCCGGGAGGCATCGACGGAACTCCTCGGGGAGGACAGGGAGCACCAGCCCTGCTGACTGGGACTGGGGCTGGGGCTGGGCTGGGGCCCTCCCTTGGTACGACCTTCCTGGGCTCGGGCAGCACAGACTCATTCCTGAGCCTCCACGGACCATTGCCACTGTGTCCCACGGGAGTGGTGCTGGAAGTGGCTCGGAAACAAGGAGAGAGCGCAGAGGGAGCTTCCCTTCCCTCCTTCTGGAAAACAAAGCAAGCCTTAAACCCTTTCCTGAGGGAGCCTGCCCTGCCGGACGCTCAGGGCTCCCCGTTGTGTGTGGAGTGCCATTCCCCCCGAGCCGGGCAGCTCCACACGCAGCCCCTCGCTGCCGCCGCGGCCGGGCCACGCCGTGTCACTTCGTCCCTGCTTTCTGCAGAGCGAGCCTGGGAAACGAGGCAAGGCCCCGGCAGCCACCTCTGCAGGCAGGGACCCCGCAGCACCGGCGCTCTCCTGGGCTGGCAGCCAGCCCTTACCCACCAGTTATCCCAGTTTAGAAGCGGGGAGTTACTTCACTCGTCTCCAACCAGCGCTTCTCCCTGCCCCGTGCTCCGATCCTGCCGATTCCTCAGCTGTGGGGTAGGGAGGCAGGAACCTGTTTGGGGGCAGGATGGGGCTGTCCCTGTGTCACTGGGCACAGGAGCACCTCTGCTAGCAGGCAGGCCTGGTTTGGGCTGCGGAGGGGGGAGGCTGAGTTGCTCTGGCAGTGGCTCGTCCGAGCAGGGTTGGCTTGTTCACATTTCTTTGGGTTCGGTGGTTTATTTTTTTAAAGCCGGGGTTTGTTTTTTAATCAGCAAAGCCCTTTTGTGTAGCTTTCCAAATAAAGCCTGAAAAACCCTCCTCTTCCCCCATCCATCACTCGTCTGCCCTCCCAAAGCTTCCTCACTGTGGAAAAATGTGACACACGGCACCTCCCAGCCCCGGTCCGGGGCAGCCCAGCGCTCTCTGTGCCCTGGGATAAAAGGGGCTGCTCCAGGCAGGGGGAGGCACGGGCTGGGCCAGAGCATTGGAAGGAGCGAGGGCAAAAATGGGTGTCACGGTTCAGCGGGGAGTTTTCCAAGCGGGGCAGGGAAAATCCAAGCTCCCAGCTTTGTTTTTCCCGGGTTTGGAGGCGGCAGAAGGAGCAGCTTTAGCCTCTTAGGGAGAAGGGCTTTGGCTTTCCAGGCGCCATCGGCCGGCCGCAGCGGGGCAGGCGGGAGGAAACCTCGTCAGGCCACGCTTTAGATGAATATAACCTTTTAATTTTGACAAAAACGAAGTACAAAACAGAGGCCCATTCTCTCTTCTCCCCGTTGGCAGGGATCTCTGCGGCAGTGGCGTGCGGGCAGGGCGGTGGCCCCGGGGGCCACCCGAGGGTGCCAGCGAGGGCAGGACCGGCTGGCGGCGGGGCTGCGAGGCCGGGCAGGGGCTGCAGGGGCTGCAGGGGCTGAAAGGGCTGAAAGGGCTGAAGGGGTTGAAGGGGCAGAGGCTGAAGGNGCGGGGGAGTGCCTAGCTGATGATCTGCCGGGGCCGGCCGTAGCTCATGCCCGCCTGTGACGCTCCCTTGTTGCTGCCCATCTGTAGCCCGATGATGTTCTTGCCCTCCTTCAGCTGGCTCTCGGTGAACTCCCGCTTGTGCTCCTGCGCTTTCCTGCGGGGCCACAGGGACAGGCCGTGGGGCACCCGCACCCCCGGCCGCCCCCGGGCGCCCCCCCCC
>VWZN01015217.1:5284-16993 GCA_013396955.1 Regulus satrapa | reverse complement strand
CGCGAGCCCCGCGGCGGGGAGCAGCCAGGCCCCCGCCGCCCCCAGGAAACGAGCCAAGCCCTGCGCCAGGACGGGCCGGACGCAGAGCCAGGCGCGCCAGGAGCTGCCGTGGGTGGAGAGATACAGGCCTGGAACGCAGGTGGGAGAGCTGCTGCAGCGCCCGCGCGCCCTGGCAGGGACACGGCTCCGCTGCTCCCACAGCGAGCTCTCCACCTGCAGGAGAGCCCCCAGGCCTCCTGAGCGGGAGAAGCTGCTCAGGAGATGCCGCTTCCTGCCGGTCCACTTGTAAACTCTTGAACCTGTTACTGAGTTGCAGACACATCCAACACTCCAAGCGCTGGGGAAACCCCGCTATGTGGGATTTGCAGAAGTTCCAAGAATCTCTGCAGTATTAGAGCAAAAGAAGTAAAAAAGGACTGTCTCCAGCAATAGCTATGAGAATATGCTGTCAGAGACAAGACTGTAGTGTTACTACTTAAAGAATAATAAATATCTCATTGTTTCCTGGCTGCAAAGAATGGAAAACGGATTGTTTGAGCAAACAGGATGAGATTACCGTCCCTGACTGTGACACTGCTTCTGCAGAGCACACACGTAACTGGAACTCACACCAGCATGTCTGTTGAGCTTTTACCCAGCACTTATTCTGTTCTTTGACTTTGTCATTAGAAACCAAGAGTTTAATGTATAACTTAGATATATTTTAACCTTGTTTCAGAATGACCTTGCTGTGCAAAAGAAGAAGATTGAGGAAGTTGAAGCCTGGTTAAAAGCACACATATTTCAGAGGCAGCCAAAGCAGGTAAAATCAGCAACTGGAGGCATCAAACCATACAAACAAACTGGATGCAATTTCAAGTTGAGAGAAAAGCCCCAACTGAGAGAGACAGTGATTGTGGATCTTCTGCATTGTAAGAAATACTCTAAGAACATAGGTTAGAGCTTGTGCATCCTGTACATTTCTTTTGGGCTTGTGCTCCTTGGAGGTGGATTCTGATTTTGCTCAGAAATAGTTTCCTGGCATCCAGTCACAGATCACAACTCTTCAGTGTGTACTTGAAGCTGCATTTCATCTCTGCCAGGTTAATTTTTAAGTCTCATGACGGATTTCCAGCTGCATGAGCTGGTGTAAGGATGGTGAGGATGTTTTTAATCTTGACTGATAAGAGGCATGCTTAGACACAAATTGCCAGCCTTGCCTGGTGTTTTCCAGAGCTGGGTCTGCAGATGAGTGTCTGTTGTGTTGGCAGCCGCAGGCAGTTTGTTTTCTGGAGGCCTTAGGAACAGAGCAAGGCTCTCAGAGTCCTGGCCTGGTTCTCTCTGGCTGAGTGCTCAGCAGGTGAATCAACAGCACAGAATCGTTTTTGTGCTGTTAACTTTCCCCCTGAGTACTCAGCAGACCGGGCTTTCACTGGGAGAAAGCATCCTTACCAGAGAAACTCTAGGAGAAGTTCAGCCAAGAGTAACCACTCTTAGCCAACTGTCAGTCTTTGTTATCACATTTTTGATGATGTTTTTATCTCTGTGTCAGGGTGGCTCTGTATTGCTGCTGACTGGCCCTCCTGGCTGTGGAAAAACTGCAACTCTGCAAATTCTAGCCAGAGATCTTGGCCTTCAGATACAAGAATGGACCAATCCACTCTCTTTAGACTTCACAAAGGAAGACTTCAGAAATATTTTTGGCTATGGTAAGTAGGTTTTTCTTTTTATCTTATCTTCCCCCCTCCCACCTCCAGTTGCTTTTGTGTGTTTTCTGTCTTGTTTTTTTGCTTTGTTTCTGTCTGTCACATATTAAATCAGATCCACATCCATGTAAGTCCATTCTTTGGTGTTTAGTGAGAATCTTTCTGTTGCTGTTATCTGGAAAGGGATTGAGTTTTTTAAACAGTGTTTAGTCCAAAATAATTGACAATTCAAATCAGTATAGAGAGCTCTCTAATAGCCTGGATATAATTTGAACCAAGTAAATGAGAACGGGTAAGTGGCTTTGTCTGGGTCCTCAATTGAATTTCACCCCTTTAAAAGTTCTCCTGTGTTTGTCACATGTTTGCCAAAGGGCTTCTTTCAGTGCTGCTGTCAGAAAATAGCATGGGTGGGTATTATTTCACGTGGATATTTCTATTTTACTTGGTGTAATATAGAATACACACTTGTAATTAGTTTTCTTTTTCAGACTCAAATTTTCATGCGTTTCCGAGTCAGGCCCAAGCAGCTCTCTTTCAAGATTTTCTATTAAGAGCAAATAAGTATAACAAACTTCAGATGCTTGGGGAGTCCTCAGAAAACGATAAAAAGCTTATTCTTGTTGAAGTAAGTGAAAACTTGTGAACTGTTGTGTTTAAAGCAGTGCCTTTTGTTGTAATATTGACATGCTGACTAGCTCCAGACACTGACTGGATTGGTGTTTCCCCAAGTCGGTCTGCTTTCATTACTCTGTAACAGTAACAGGAGTTACACTAGTTAACCTGTAGCTAGTAATGCGGAAGAGACAAGTAGGCAGGCAGAAACGGGAGTCTGGTTCGAGCACAGAAACACATAAGAGTATCAAAAAGTAGAGCAAACCATATTGAGAAGTTATCCCCATGCTTCTGGGTGATTTAGGATGAATATAGAAGCAGGAAGTGTAGGAAACACACCACCATTCCTGTTCTTTAATGATGCAGGACTGTGTAGGGGACACGTGAGGACGGGCACAAGCAGGGACAGTTGAATTTAGCACTTTCTCCCTTATTTTACACAGGGGGTGTTGTTTAGGGCACGGGTGTGAGCTGAGGGCTTGTGGGCAGGTACAGGACAAGGCTTCATTCGTACTTATGTAGAAGTGTGTTTCAATTTCCTTCTGAACTTACCAATCCTTTTCCTGAGAGAAATTTTAGAAGTTGGTAGTCATGTTGTCTGTGAGCTTTCAAGACCAAAGCAGACAAATTCTGTCACGGTAATGTGATGTACTGTAGAGTTTAGGAGGCACAGTCTCATGAGACTTGTCTTTATAAAGTCACCTTCTTGTGCAGGTCCTGTCACACCTGATATGGGCATCCTGCCCTCTTCCCCAAGGGAGCTGGAGTGCTTGTCCTCCAGGTGGAACTTCTGTTCACAGGCAGTGTGGTCACCCAAGGCTGTGTCTGAGCAAACTGAGGCAGCAGGAGAACATCTTTTTGTAGATGGTTGTTTTCCTGTGCTTTGGGTTTGTTTCCCCCTGCTGCTCCTCTGACTCTCTCCGGTGTCAGCTCTGCTCAATGTAGTTGAGAGCAAGCAGGAGTTAAAAATGTGTGTCAGTGTAGTGTGCCACGACAGTGGGTCTGTGGAAGAGAGTATTTCCATGAATGGAATGACAGCAGCTCTTTGTTTTGGACAGGACATTCCTAACCAGTTCTACCGAGATCCTTCCAGCCTCCATGAAATCCTCAGGTCAGTGGCAAATAAGTGTTTAACTATGAGCTTTAGCGACGTGCAGAGCTGCAGTTTGATGTTCATCTCATTTTGTTGTTCTGCAATGCAGGAGTTTTGTTCGTAGGAGTAGGTGCCCCCTGGTCTTTATAATCTCAGATAACTTCAGTGGAGACAGCAACCAGAGGTCCCTGTTCCCTGCAGAAATTGTAGAGGAGTTGTGTATATGCAATATTAGGTAAGACCCTCTACCTCATTAAAACATGATTCTAATAACTGAGAAGGTAGAAACTAAATTTATTTTTTTTTTAATGGAATTCAACAGTTTCAAGCCTGTTGCACCAACAAATATGATGAAAGTTCTTAATCGAATAGCTGCAGCAGAAGCCAGCATGGTAAGTTGTCAAAGCTCATACCTTCTGTGCAGTGCCAGGACCATGTAGAAATATGTTGTTTTTGTTATTGTATTTGAGCTTTCGCAGCAGAGCCTCACATCTCCCAAAAGAAAAAAAAAAAGGCATTTTCCCGAGGGCAAGAGAAAGCAAGGAACAAGCTGTAAAGATATCTTGTTTTTAAGATTAGTGTCACTTGATTTGTGATCCGGGCCTACAAAGTTGCTGCTGAGAATTACTGTGGTCGTTACAGTAACTATATAATAATTAAAGAAATAGTAGGAACAGATAGAACCTGTCGTGTATCAGTGAGGCCAGAAGAGATCATAAACCTAAATCTCTTATTATTCCTGAACTGTTTTGATGACAAGCATCATATTGAGCGACACCTTGACAAGAGTTACATGCATTTTCCTCTTTAATATTATTATATAAATTGTGACAGTATGCTCAAATGGATTAAGTTTTTAAAGTATTCCCTGTTTTGAGCACACGGTGGATACTCTGTGTCTGCTCGTGGTGTGTGTCGGAGGTGGGTTCCCAGAGCTGTGTCCCAGTACTCCTTTTCCTGCTCTTCTCTTGCTTTTCCATGCTGTTTTTCCCTGTAGAACAGAGAGAAGAATTACACCCCTGATAGATCTTCTCTGGAGCTGCTTTGCAGAGGTTGTTCAGGTGACATAAGAAGCGCAATCAACAGCCTTCAGTTTTCCTCTACGAAAGGTAAACATTGCGGTTTAGTTCAGTGCAGGGAGGCTTGGACCGTTCCTGCTGAAAAGAGGTTCTGTTCACAGCTGCAGCACAGGTGGGTGAGGTGCAGAAGCACTCCTGACAGGCTCCTGTGGAGCAGGGATCAGCACAGGGTGTGCGGAGCATGACGGGGCTCAGCTGGGTTTAACCCGCTGGGTTAAACCGTGACGGCTGCGCCCGCGCTGGTGCAGTCTGCTGGAATACCCTCTTTCCTTCCTGTGCCTGAGCTGTTTGTGACTGCTGCTCACAGCTCCTGCGAGGCAGTTGGAAAGGAACCTTTCATTGCTGGCTTTTTGCATTTCCCACACTGCTTCCTTTATGAGCATTTCACGAGTCATAATTGTGAAGGAGCCAGGGCAGGTGAGTTGGCTTTTTAAAAGCAGTAGTCTGGCATGCCTTGTTCATCTCAGGACTGTGAAATGGTGACATAATTGACATTAAGCTTAGACCCAAGGAAACACTCTTGTACACAGTTCTGCTATATGTGGTAGAGCACTGAAACACATAAGAGTATCAAAAAGAGGAGCAAACACTTTTGAGAAGTCACCCCCATGTTTCTGGGTGATTGAGTTAGCAATGGTATTGTTTCTGTCACACATTTTTTTATATTTGCAAGTAGAAAATGTGCTCATGGAATACAAGGTAAGAGGTGGTTTCAAGTCAATTTTTAGAGGGAGTGTTGTACTTAGAGTTTTAGGGTATATTGAAGTTGGCTGGGCAGTGTTAGCTAAATTACACAAGGCTGAGAGTAAAGGTTCTACTTTAAGCTTGCAGGCATTGAAGGTCAGTTATTCTGCTGATGTCTTCAGGTGCACCAAGCTTGGATTGTTCTTGTGAATCAGAGAAAGGGAGGATTGCTCTCAGTGTGGCGACTGTGCCATTAGGATGAGTGAATATTAGATTGGTGGTATCTGAGGAAAGCATGCAGTATCTCACTGCTGGACACATCCTCCAGAAAATCCAAATAATGTTAAAATAACTGGTTTGTGTAATTTTTAATAAGTTACCTGAGAAATGTAAAACCACGAGTTAGAACTGGGGGGAAAACAAAGGCTATGACTTCAGAGCTTCTGCTGGAGTGACAGCACACTGAGCCCTGTCCTCTCACCTTTTCTCTGACTTGGAGAAGGTGTTTGAACAGAGCATCTTTGGTTGTGCAGGTATTTCAGTCAGGTGAATGACGGCCAGGCAGGGATCCTGTGCAGGTTTGGGAGACATCCCCTGTCTCCTTGCTGGTCTCCTGGGCATGCAGCATGTTGTTTTAGGTGTGCAAGGTGTGTTTCTTCTTGTGTGCATCTAGGTAAGCACAACTGGTGCATTCACTTTGTAGCACTGTTAATTGGTAACATAGATCCATGGTAATGGCGGGGGGAAAGGAAAATAAATTTATCTTAGCTCAATAAGGAGCATTCAAATGCCACAAAACGAAGTTGTGGGTGAAAATTCTCAAGTTTATTAGAGTAGAATAAGGGTTTTATTTCATGAAGCTGGAAACTTTGTGGAAGACAGTAGGCCATTGAAAGAATCACCTAAATGAAAGGTTTTCTTTGCCACTTTATATTTCAGGGGGTTATTGTACAGATAATGCCAGTAGAAGACAAAACTGATAGGCAAGCAGGATGTAATTGAAATATAATTTACATATATATATACTTGTGCTTCATAAACGTGAAGTTTTAATCATGGTCAAGTGGAGAATGCATCAGAACTAGAAGGAATAAACCAGAATGCTCTTTTTTAAGAGAGCTGTTTAATTGCTCAAAAAAGTACTTAGTATCTCAGCCGTGGCTTAAGGGACTGAAGTAGAATGAAGGTAATGAATGATGCTAATTGAGGTGACTGGATTGTGTTCCTAATAAATGAGTCTTCTCATAGGGCTCCTGGTTATATAGCCTGTTCTGTTCCTTCTGTTAGTACTGTTTGTTCACATAGAACATCAGCAGTAGCCACATAATAGAAAACTCCTGCAGAATCATGTACTCTGCCTTGATTTTATTTTTTATTTTATTGGTAGACTGCTCACTGGAGAAAGAATTTTGGTCAAAGAAGAAGAAGAGCTCCACAATAAAGTGTGAGGAGACAGGAGTATCCAAAGTAAGAAAGAAAAGTAAATGTGATACCTCAGGAGACCAGGAGATACAAGCTATCGGTGGCAAGGATCCATCCATTTTTCTTTTCCATGCTCTGGGGAAAATTATTTATTGCAAAAGTAAGAAAACTTTTACTTATTCTTCATTTCAGTGGGCAAAGCATTGCAGCTGCTCCTAGCTGGAGCTTCTGAAGTGAGGCTTCAGATGGCCTCTGCTGGGGATGTTTGGTCAGTGATAACAGCATAAAATCAGCTAAATCAGGGTCCCTAATGCCACTGGCTGTGCACATTTTGGGAGTAGTTCACAATACTGGCTCCAGAATCAGCTGAGGAGAAGTAGTGAGATGAGGGAATACAAAAATAATTTGATTAGATCTGTTATATGAAGCTTAATGCAACTAAATGTGTGTTATGACTGGGTAATATTGACTGTAATAATTCAGTCCTGTGCCTGTCCCAGAGCGTTCTGGGAATGGCAGGTGCAGTAATTTAGGTGCTGGGAGAGCTGACAGCTGCTGTCTGACAGTCTGTACGTGCAGACTGCAGCCTGTGCAATGCTTTTCAGGAGAAGCCGTGCCCGAGGCAGAGTGCCCGCAGCTGCCCGCTCACCTGTGCCAGCACCGCCGGGACACCTTGCTCATCCAGCCCGAGGTACCCTGCAGGGGCTCTCCCGTTCCGCCGGCGCAGGTCCCAGTCTCGGGGGCTTCGTTGCTGCTCCCGCTCGGTCTGAGCTGGAGGATCACTGTCTGCAGGGGCAGACCAGCTCCTTGTGTCTGGGCACTGCAGCACGGGCCTCCTGTTCCAGCTCCCTGGCCTAGATGTGTCACAGCTTTTTGTACACGGGACCCTTTTCCTGATCCACCTCTAAAATCCAAACTTCTCTTCTTCCTGGCAGGATATTGTGGAAAGATCCCATATGTCTGGAAGCACGTTCAACCTCTACCTTCACCAGAACTACGTGGACTTTTTTTCTGATATAGATGATGTAGTGAGAGCCAGTGAATATTTGAGCACTGCTGATGTCCTCTGTAGTAACTGGAGTGTGAGTGTCATCTCTTTATAGGCACACGCTGGCTTTTAAGGACTTGGCAGTGAGCCTCTCGACTTGAGGGTTTGCTGCAAACTTAGGGAGTGAGGGACATGAATTGGTAATGAACGGTAGAGCACATCAGCTGCAGAAGAGATGCAGAGCCAGCTTTGCTCCAGCCTCTATCTGCATTTTATTACAGGGGGTTGTAGTGTTTGTAAGATACTCTGCAAAGTAATTTTGAGTAGAATATGTTTGTGCCACGAAGGACTCTAGCTGGTTTTTTTCTCAACTGCTTTGTACACAAGTTTTGCAGTGGTCTAGGCTTCTAAATGCTGAGCATGTTGTGCCTCTGCGGTTACTGAGTGTTTCAGTGCAAATGAGCTGCCTGGAGCTCACACAGGGCCCCGTTTCTCTCTCAGACACAGCTTGTGATGGAGAGCTACAGTGCCTCCGTGGCTACCCGAGGGGTGATCCACTCCAACACCTCCAGAGCCTTTGCCCACCAGCAGGGGGGCATGGGGTTCCGACCCCTACATAAACCCCAGTGGTTCTTGATCAATAAAAAGGTAAGCCCCTGATTTTATTTCTCCTTAATTGTTTTCCCCCTGAGGTGTGCCTGTTGAGTAGTGCAGATTTGATCACAGTGCTAAGCCCGTCCAAGACCCCCTTTTGAGATAATCTGCTTCTACAAAGCACTTGCTAGAAGAGCAGTTTGCATCACTCCTTTAATGCAACAATGGATTGCAGGCGTCTGACAAAGTCTGGTGCCTGTGTCCAAGCTGGCAGGCTCCTGGTAGAGTCTTACTCCTAAATTAATGGAGAGATGACTGGAGTTGAAATACTGTTAATTATTTCTAGAATAGAGTTCGGTTTTGTGCAGTTTGAAGCACATTGAATGCTGTGTAAGTGGAAGAAGTTTCTGCTGCTATGGTTTATGTGTTTATCAGAAATGGCTTGTTCAGGTGAAACAGCAAGTGTTGGCATTTTTTTACATTTGAACTAACATGTTGGCAGAAAGCATTGGCCTGCGTGGGCTGGGAATTCTGTAATCAAGGAATTTTTTTTTTTTTTAATTTTAATGCCCAGTAAAAGGCAAAATTGAAGGATCCTACAATTGTTATGTTTGGTATGTCAACTGCTTACCTTTCTTTATCTGGTCTCGTTTTTCAGTAGCTCCCTGTAGCAGGCAGGAAGAAAGTCTGTGTGTTGTGGTACAGAATATCTGCATTCATAATGGTTTACCAGGCTTTTCACTTGCATTTCCCCCTCCAACTCTTACAGTATCTGGAAAATTGCCTTGCTGCAAAGGCTCTGTTTTCAAGCTTCTGTTTACCACCCGAGTGCCTTCAGACAGAGCTGCTGCCTTATCTTGCTGTGTTAGCAAACCCAATGAGAAACCAAGGTAAGGCGGGTCGAGGTGACGCTTGCGTTCTTTCTGCAGCTGAAACACACCAACAGATTTCATAAGCCAAAAGGTCAATACTGTTTATGCTTTTGCCTCAGTGTAAAGCATTTTCCTGGTAAATGTTATCTAGGTGATGCCCAAAGATGCTTCCAGCAGCACAGCTGAAATTAAAGCTGCCCTGGTAGCTTGGCCAAACTTTGGTGATTAAGGGGCTCTCGAGGCTTAGGGCTTTTATTATATTTGCTGGAGGATTTGGTGAGAGGAGTTTTGGAAACCTAGCAGGCAATATTGACTAGATTTTCATTGCTTACTGATACCTTTCCAGTAGCAGCAACAGATTTACATCACCTCAAAAAGCCTTTCACAGATTAAAGAAGCAAAATTCAAGTTGGCAGTTGATTGCAGTACATTAAAAAAAAAAAAAAAGAAAAAAAAAGTTAAATCTGAGAGAATCCATTAGCAAACAGTTAATGCAGGAAAAATTACTTTGTGGTACATGAAGTAAAAAAAGTAGTATTTGGAGAGCTGGGTGACTTATGCTGTTGCTAATTGTTTCTGATAAAAGGCAACATGCCTTAACTAAGGCTTTGACATCAGGATGAGTGAGTTTGGTAGGCTGGGGAATAATAGCTCTACGTGACAAGTACACAGGGGATGAGTGTCAGGATCTGGAATTTTGTGTGTAGACCATCTGTAAATAAGTTGTGGTAAACTCTAACAGTTTGGGCAAAAAACAGTTTACATGCACAATGCTTTGGTATCTAAAACATTTGAAATACATACAGGAATGCTCTGCTAAGGTCATTGTTTATTTTCCACTGTGTTCAACTGTCTGCTCAGTATGATCTACCTAATATGCTACTGGTGGTTCTTTGTTCTTAGCTCAGATTGCTTTTATCCAGGACGTGGGGAGGCTGCCACTGAAAAGACATTTTGGGAGGTAAGCTGGACCTCTGTCTGTCGTTAAAACACGTGAGACTGTATGGAGGGGAAGAATCCTTTCACTACATAAGCCCGTGATGTGACATTCAAAGTATTTTAAAAAGTTTATTTAGTAAGTTATTTAATCTAAAATTAGACAGCCACACTGGTTTTATCTTGCAGAAATTTTGCCTATAAGGCTACTTAGAGTAAACCTTTGTTCAGAATGCATGTTTTTTTGTCAGGCTGCAGCTACTGATTGCTGAAACCCCGGGGTTTTTCCCTGTGAGGCTGCAGTGGCCACAGCGTGAGGGGCTCTGCTGTGACTGCTGTGAACCAGAGACTCCATTTACCCCAGGAGAGTCTCAGTCACACTTCTGGAATTTAAAAAGTGTTTCAATTGGTGTGTTTCTAGCAAAGAGCCAAGTTCACGGCTGCAGAGAGACAAACTGCCAGCTCCCAGCCTGGGCACAGTTTGTTGAGGCACCTACAGAGCATCTCCTGCTTGTCCCTGGCGTTGCTGCTGAGTTTAACTGTGGATTTCCCAGCTGTTTTTCCAGGAGCCACCCTGTTCCCTGCTGTTGCATTAACAGCCGTTTCAGCTGTGGGTCAGGGAGGAAGGGGAGTGTCCCTCAGAGGTGTTTTTTTTGTAATGCCCCTGCTCTGTGCCCCAAGGTGTGAAGCTTCTCAAATTAATGGTACCCTCCTCACCCCTTTTAAGTTTCCCGGGCAGCCCACATCAGTAAGTTGTTGGGGTGTCACAGGGTGTGATCTGACTGGTGGCTTCCTGCTGAGAGGCTCTCCTGCTTTTCCATCAAGGAATTTGCTTCCCTGAGGGGCCCTGCTGGGGAACAAACCCTGTAACCCCTGCAGTGCCTCCGCTGGAGCCCGTGTGCTCCAGTGATCTGCAGGCTGTAAAAAACACGGTTCAGCTCTCTCCTATATTTTTAAGGTTTACTAGTAATAAGGACAGTGAGAAGTATAATAATAATAATAAGAATAATAATAATAATAATNTGAGAAGTATAATAATAATAATAATAATAATAATAATAATAATAATAATAATAATAATAATAAAGCAAAATTGTAATAACGACCTGCCGGGTGCCTCTTGGCATTCTGCCAAAAACAGCTAATTAAAGATAAACGTCGTTAAATGCATTGACTTCTTACATATTCATACACCTTCATGCATTATTCAAAATCACCCTCCCTCCTCCCGGCCTGAAGCAGTGTCAATTGTCTGCCCACTCTTGGTCATGAAAATTATTTTTCCAGGCTTTTTGGTCATTTTCCAATGTGAAAAATCCCCTTACTATCTTTTACGGAAACAAATTTTGTAATTCCAATAATTATTTATCACGCCTCTGAGCTCCTTTGCTAATAGGAGAACTGAAAGAAGCCATACAGCGGAGTTTCCTGCCGCTGAACACAGCACTCATTGCGGATTGGAGAAGCCAGCAGTTTAACGGGTGTTTGTAACGCAGGCTGCAGCTCGAGGCGCTGGGGGACAAGGAGCCGGGCGTGCCCGAGCTGCCGCCCGGGGACCCCGAGGCGCTGCCCTGCAGCCCGTGCAGCGGCAGCGAGCTGCCCAGCAGCCAGCCGCAGCCCGTGGCAGCGCAGGCCCTGCTGCAGGACGAGGAGCTGCGCATCGAGGAGTACGACAGCGACTGAGAGAGAGAGCTCCGCCGTGCCCTGCCTCCCCCGACTGCCCCGAGCCGGCCCGGGGCCGAGC
>VWZN01015216.1:21504-90138 GCA_013396955.1 Regulus satrapa | reverse complement strand
CTGTCGGGTTAAAGGGCAGCGAAGAGCCCAAAACAGCAGCAGAGAACAGCAGGGCTGGGCTGGGAATCACTCCCTTGGATAACTCCTGAGCAATGGCTGGTCCAAGGTTGGGCTGCCACGCAGAGGGAATGGCCCAGTGGGGAGGGCTCCCAGGTTTTGGCACAGCACCCCACTGGCCCTGGGCTCCCAAGCGGCAGAGGAGCAGAGAAGCAAGCTGGCAAGCCCCAGTCACAGTGCTGAAGGGGGAAAAAAAAAAAAAAAAAAAAATCAATAACAACAAAACAGCAATCTTCTAAATNAAAAAAGTGAAAAACCACAGGGCAACATGATACCTAGTCGGAGGCACCATGCAGTGTGGCAGCTCTGTCACTCACCCCACCAGAAGTAAAAGCAGCCCCTCGCGCACCAAGCCCTGCTGGATTCGGGGCTGTTCTCTCACCCATCACGATAATCCTGGAGCCAGGGGCGGCAGTGACTATTCTGGACACAAAACAAAAACAAAACCAGAAATGGATGGGGATAAAATAAATAGAAACCATCCCCAAGATATCAAATAACACAAGAATGTCCTTAAAACAATTTTAAAACTTAAACGACTGCTGACCATCATGTGTTTATAGTTAATGATGATGCCAATCATCATAATTAATGATGATGATTTTCTTAGTTAATGATGGTACCAATATATGGAAATGATCTGGTGTGGTTTTATGAGCTTAGTGAAAGCTTTGTAACTTAACCCAGAAGGCATTATTATAGAGTTTATCAAAAGGTATGCGAGTCATAATTTGCATATCAGAGGTAAGTTTTCATTATGCTGCTGATATTCTGCACTGGACCTACCCATGTGGCCTTTACCCTAATGCAAAAGTTTCATCTAGTTTGTGCCTTAGGATACCTATGAAAAGTTTCTCTATAAGTTCTTTTGGCAGCTGCCTCTTCTAACTAATAGTACTTATGTACCGGAGCTGTGTGCAGCAGTAAGCTTTTAAAGCAGTTGTAGATGAAGGAATGTCACAGATTTGTAAGTAGCAATACCTTTTCCTGAGGGGTAAGGCCACAGAAAACCTCAGCTCGCCATAGATGCAACAGCATGAGGACAACAGTTAGAAACTTGAAATACTCCCAAGCATGTTGTTTCTGAAAAATAATTATGCATTTTCCAACGGGGGTGGAGGAACTTGCCCTCAAATTATTGGGGAAACAAAATGTTTGAATTTGTGTTGTGCTTTCTGGGGTTCTGGGAATGTTTAAATTAACCAACTAATGAAATCTGGTAATAATACACTTTATTCTGAAGAGGAATTTTCACTAATTCCTTTACTTAAAAGCTATGATTTACTTTATTGCAATGAGAACTGCCCACACCCTTAGTGTCACTCTCGCCCCTTTCTTACAAAGGTGTCTGTAGCTTTTCTGCTGCGATATTCAGTGAAGCTTAGAACTGTGGGAGACCAATGAAAATTATCTGGGATTTAAAGACTGAGGGAAATCCCAGAAAGGAATATGTGCATGGTGAGCTTGATAACAGCATTAGCCAGATTCAGCCTGCAAAAAAGACTGTTTGATAAAGGGAGTGAGAAGCCTGATGGGGAATTAGAGAAGTATCAAGACTTTTAAGACTATGTTTTCTCTTCAATTAACATAGACTGTTACTCTTTGTCCCTGTTCTGTCAACTGAGCCTGGCAACTTGAGTGTTCCAGTGAATGTAGTGCTGGGTCTGATTCTGCAAGTCCACCTCGAAGGTAGAACTGTGGCCGTTTTCTCATTACTCAGAGGGACAGAGTTTTTTTTGGTTTTTTAGCCTAATTCATTAGGTGAGATAATTTATATGATTCATTTTGTTGAAATACTCAGAATTATGACTTCTACTAGACATGAATCTAGTAGCTCATGCATCATAATTTAGATGTGGCTGGTAGCATGACTGAGCTTTGTTCACTTAGATGCCGTTCATCCTGACTGCTTCTACAAAGAAATGTATCTAAAAATCAAGACATTGGTGAAAGACAGAAAAGTAGAATGGATATTGGCAAATTTGGGACTATAACTAAGGAAAATATGTAAGCAAAAGCCTTAATTTTAAGACTGCTTGAAGCTCTCCTTATTTGCTGAAATCCTAGAAAATGCTGAATTGAAAGGGACCCATCAAGATTTAATTTCTAATTTGTCAAAAACGAATGAGAAGGAACTGGAAATCACTCAATAGAAGACACAAAGAGGAAGTGGGAGATGAAAAAATCTGGGAAAAGACTGAAATGAAATACAATGCATCAAGTTCAGAGGATTGAGCAAGTGTCAATATTTAGGTCTTGGTATGAAAAATTAAGAAAGAAATCAGTGGTGAAAGGGTTGAAGGGACTGAAGTACTTATGACAAAAAGATGCAAGAGGAGAGAAGGGAGGTACAAACAACCAGCTGGGAGTAGTATGTACATTCCTCTGGCATTGGTGATGTGCCAGAGGTGCTTGGTTTCTTTTTTTTTTTTTTTTTCTGAGTTAATCTGAAGCTGGGAAAGATTTTGGTTAGTTTCTCTGAAAGACTGAAGCAGGGCTTTGTAAAAGGAAGAGTTGAATGCAGGAGGTTCAGGTGAGGAGCTGTACATGGCAGCAAGAGCCAGTGGGTGTGTGCACACTGTCTAAAATGGAATGTGGGAACAGTGGTCTAAGAGGATATTGCATAATTAGCGAGGGGGGAAGAGGAAAGATGGATAGGAGAAGTCCTGCAAAAGAATTGCAGTAGTTTGAACAGTTGAAAGTTGGAAGTTTGCAGTGTGCATTTGTGTAGTTTGAAGTAATTAACTCCCACACCCCATTGCTGTGTCTATTCTTGCAAGTCAGGTACCTGTTTTTTATTGGAGTTAACTCTATTTGTCATCACCTCCTAGACGTCACTGGGGCTAATGAAAACACAGTGTGGGCCACTGATCAATTAAACATTAATGGCCCATTTTGAATGACTTAGTGAGGTAGTCAATACTCTGTTGGGGAGTTCAGTTGGAAAAATAAGGAGCCTTATGCTCTTTGGTATTATTACCTGACTTAATAAAATATTTTCTATTTCTAGAATTACCATGTTTAGAAGAAACTCAAAAATATGGCAGTTTTATGATCAGATCACTCGCTCACAGAAATTTTGGACTGTACTACTTGGAGCGTGTGGTGGTGGGCAGTCTATTTGATGCTACTGTTTAAGGAAAATTTTGTTTTTACCATTAAAGGCAGGACCATTTCAGTGGTATCTATGAATTTCAAGTATCTGGTTTTTTGGGTTTTTTTGCAAAAGTAGTGGTAAGATTTTCAGCACCATAAGCATTATTATTAATGGCAGAAATTAATTTGACATTATGTGGCTCTCTGTTATCACAGTACTGGATACCAGTGTATTTACTATTCACCTGAAAACACAGCCAAGGCTAAAGAAGTTCTCAGCAACATCAATCACCTGCAACCTCTCATATCAAGCCATGCAGACCTGCTGCTGAGTTCTGCAAGCCAGCGTTCTCCAGACAGCTTGAAGAATTCTTTAAAGATGCTTTCAGAAAAAGTAAGACCCAAATTTTCACTGCAATGCGAAGTGGAGTAACAAAGTCTCTCTAACTGCTAGGGGGGAAGGGGGTTTTCTGTATAAAGTGACTTTACCATCATCAGGAAATGTTAAGTGAAGTCAGTTAAAATAAGCATCAAAATGTTGTTAATAGAAAATGAATGCTATTTAGCATGTCTGTAGACTTTCCATATAGAAAATTAATGAAATCTATAAAGATTGTCTTTATTTTAAGTGTAATTAATTAAATTTCTTTTATCTTCTTTATCCTCTAGCGGCCACATACTGGATTTTATCAAGAGATCAAAATTTATAAATTATTTTGTAGTATGAAAAATCATTATTTTTTATACTCTTTCAAGCTGCTGCTTATGGGAAGTAGTACAAGCCAGGTTTGTGTACAAGGTTTTAGAATAACAGCATGATCAGAAATGGTGATGCAGCCTGGAAGGAGAAGCTGGGAAGCTGGCTCCAGGAGATCTCAAATTTTAATTCTCTCTCTCCCACTATAGCCATCTGTAGCTGTAGGATTTTCCTCATCTTATTTCCTTTAGCTCTAAATTAGGGAAGATAATATTTCCCGCCTGGTTCACAGCCTGACAGTGGAGGTTAGCTGAGGCCTCTAGTGCTTCCCAGCATATGTAATCCTATGAAAATATGAGGCACTTATAGCTATGACCTGGAGGCTGTGAAGAGTTTCCCATTGCTCCACGGGCCGCCCCTTCAGTAACATGACCCAGTATGGCTTAATGACACGATCAATAAGCCTTACAATATCCCTTCAGCTACTGGGAAGTGACAGCCCTTGTGGTCGTTGAGCACCATCATCCCAGCAGTTCCTCGTTCAATGGGAGAGTTTCAAATCTGAATATTGAGCTCGGCCACTTGTTGTGAAGGCATTGCCGAGGAGCCATGGGGGAGAGAAGCACTGCTCTCAGTTGCAGGCGTGTAAGTCCACAGTAACTCTGAGAACACTGGAGTCACTGGGAATGTCAGGGATAATGGAAGAAATCAGAATTCAGCCTGGAAATGAAACAGTGAAATTTAAGGAGAGGGGGTTGTAGCAATTATAGTATACCTTTGCATGTAGGAGGGTATTTTTAGCTGTGTATAGAACAAGTGGAGCTGCTCTGTTAGTGGTCAGTTCAAAGAAATCTGTATGCACAGGCAAAGCTAATGAGACAAAAAAGTGTTTGTTCTGAGGATCCAAAGTGTGGTTGCTAAGGAAAGTGTGTTTGCTCTGGCCATTTGCCTCTGGGCAGGAGGAGGGGATTATTTCAGAGGGCTGCAGGGAGCAGTGGTACTAAAGCACTGCTGGAACCATGGCCTGCTGGAGACTCTGGCTATGGAAAAAGGCAGAAAAAGACAATTCATTTAGTTTGCAAAAGTCATAGATATTTTACATTTATAGCTGGTGACTTAGTTGTGTATGTTCATATCAACTTTTCAGGGCCAGGTTAAATTGATGTTAGTACATGAGTTTAGGTTCCCAACAGTCTCACCTGATGTATTACATGAATGTCTGTCTAGCCTCCACCTTTTTCTTGGGGAGGATTAATCCAGTTGTCTGAACAACTGCAGCAGGAGTGGTTCAATACCTGCCTCCCTGTCTGTTACCAAATTTACTCTTAGGAAAAGGTGGATAATGGAGAAATAGGGTGGTTTGCTGAGGAAGCAAGTGTGATGGGACAGCTGCTTGCTTGTAAAGAGAGGAAGAGAGGGAGGAAAGACCAAGAAACTACTTCAGGGAAGGGAAATACCATTTCAAAGCCCCAAACTCAGTGAACCCACACAATACTGAAATTGGACCCCTCATAGTTAATTCAAAGCCTTATAGTGATGTCTTAAAATAATCTGTCTGTATAATCTGGTACGGTACCAGAGAACCAAGACTATCAGAACATTCTTGCTTATTTTTAAGACAGTGTGGCACATGTTCTGCTGAATTTAATTATATGATATGTAGAAAATAAATGCTCTTATGTTTTAACTTGATAGAAATTTAGAAATTAAACAGCTGTTTGAAGAAGCCATAAAATAGGTTGCCTGGTGATTAAATTCCACACGTTTATTTAAAAACATATCACTTGATATAAATGTAATAATTCTTTCTATAATTATTAGGTAGCAATGAGCAAAACTGAGCTATCAATAATATGAATTACATTTAAGTGTTCATATTGGAAATGGAAGAACTGGCTCCATGGATTGAAAGTGGAAAATTAAATCAAATAATTCCACTGCTGCTTCTTAAATGGAACTTATTTTCTCATATTAAGCATGGTTTTACTTCTCCATATATAATTTGCAATTTACTGTAGTGTTTTCCTGAGACTAACCTTTTATCATCACTTTTTGTTAATTGATTAAGGAAGCCTTTAGCTGTCGACAAATGTATCAGCATTTGCAGCTTGCAGAAGGCTTGATAAATTCATTTTCCAGCTATGCCTATCTTTGTTTGCAGAAATACTCTTTAGTAGAGTATGTAAAAGAATTTGCAAAGTTTTCATTTCTTTGTATAGACTGGTTTTGTGATTTCAATGCAATTTCATAAATAGTGATGTTCTGCAAATTTAGCTGTACTGAGCTCTTAGAAAATGAGGTTAAATTGCAGACTGCTGTTAAGCCAATGGGATTCCTGAATGAAATTTAATTACGGAATCATTTTAGTTGCTGCATGAAAAAATGTAGTCTCATTTCCGTAGCGATTTTCTTTTAAAAATTAATTTTCCCTATAAAATATTTCTATTCAATTATATTACTTAAACTTTTCAGATAATTACCTAATATACATTGCAGTTACAGTGGACATTCTTTACATCAAGTTATCCAATACTCACAATTTTCTGAAATTTAAAGGTTTTTTGAGTCTGCATTGCCACGTCCAGGGACCTGAAATTATCTCAGACAGACATTGTGGAGAAGATAGGTATGGAACCTCAGCAAAACCATGATATTGCTGTTTTTAAGGATAAAGTAATGGAGTTTCTACTCTCTTGATATGGAACTGTAGAAGAGTCTTGAAGAGGAGCTTTCCTGTTACCACACAACCCCTCAAATCTCGTTTTGCCATAGTAAGGCAAAGAAAGGTAGGGTTTGGCAGCACTGTTCCCCAAAGAGTAATTTATTATCTATGCGTGCTCCATCTGGAGGCTGGAAATGTAGAAAACCAAAATTGTCCTGCAGTGCAAAGCAGGACTAAAGGGAGACAGTCCTGAGGGGCTACATATAAGAACCACTTGAAAAACCAGCCTTTCCCTCAGGCACCAGGCTGGTAAGGAGGAGAAGGAATGGTTCTGGTAAAATTGCCAGGGACGTGTCTAGTGTTGCCAAGTCTAAAGAACCCCAAGTTAGGTCTGATTTTGGTATAAAAAAATAATTTATCTTAGATATGCTTGAGGTTCTTGTTTTAAAAACTGTTGCAGTGAAAGTTTTCAGCTTTTCTATGTGCAAACATTCGGAAAATATTTTTTCCTAAACATAATGAAAAATGGAAAGAAGCAGAGACTTCTCATTCAAGTACCTAACAGTACCAGCAGCTGGAGACTTAAGAAAACCACCAATTTTTTAGATCCTTTTTGTCTTAAATATGTGTAAATTTTTGTGAGGATATTGAGATAGGAAGGCAAGAAAAAAGATGTTGAGTAGGAGTAGATGCATACGAAAGAGGAGGAAAAACCAGCCTTTCCCTCAGGCATAAGAATAGAAGTACAGAAACTGGGAGAGAGATTTACAAGATTCTTCTCAGGAGTTCCAGGGAGATGCTGACACTTGAAACTTAGCTGGTTTGGGGTTTTTTTGCTACTTTTTCTTCGGCTTTTGCATAAGCAGCAATAAGGGCTGAACAAAGCTTGGCTGGGCAAGTTTAATTTCCAGCATTTCCTGCTTGTTTAGGCTGGATCCTCTGACTCTTATCTACATACCTTCCCACATCCCTGTTTGATTAAGATTGCGTGCACAGATGCACTTCAACACCTGAATCTGCCTGCACATGGCAATCCACTATGTTCTGGGAAAATAGGAAGGAAATTGACTTAGGATAAATAAATTCAGGTAGTTGTGCTCTGAAGGAAATTTTCATCATCCCCTTTGAACCAGTCTGGGGAGGGGAGCTCTGGGTGGGATGTGTAGGATGTGCTATGGCAGCAGGATGTGCCCTCTCTCCCTGCTGTGACAGATGAACCCTGTTCAGTGCTGTTGAGGTAACCAAAACTGGGACTCTCCCAAGCTGTCGCTGTGGCTTTGTCAGTTGTTATTCCTGGTAGTGAAAGGAAGCATCCTTGGCCCTCATCCACTCCTGTTCTGTAGGTTCTGCCAGCTGATGGAGTGATAAGCCCATCTCCCAGGGGAGATGGGGCCCCTTGTTTGAGACAGAGGAGACACCGGTGACAGCAGCAAGTGCTCTTGCATGGGTGACAATCTGGACATGGTGACGCCCATATGCAGAAAGCATTTTACTTTTCTTGTTGAGGTGGGAGGGGGATAAATAATACAAGGAGGTTGAAGAATTTTAAAAATATGGTAAAATTTCAGCTGTAACAGCAACATAGAAAAATGATACAGAGGTCGAATAACATCTTCAGAGTTTTCTGTCTTTAAAGTATACATAAAATCACGCTTGAAATAAGGCGTCACCTACCCTGATATCTGGGTTGAGACCTGCAGGTAATGAGATTTATCTCTGGAAACACTGCTTTTGCAGATACTGCTATTTCAGCTGTGTATAGTGGTGGGTTTTATTTAGGAAGATTATTAACTGTTTTTTGTTGTATCTATCACTTATTCAGAAATTATTATGCTGTGGTTGGTTACTCTTAGAACTGGTTCTTGTTGAGGCTTACCTCTGAGGTGAAGTTTGGAATTTGAGTAAAATGTGAAAAGATTATGATCTCTATGATAGATAATGTACTCTTGTGTTAATTCTTAGAACACTGGGATTGTAGAGTGTGATTATACCCCTAAAACCCTTGAAATGTTCCTCATTATTTGTTGGCCTACTTCGATTTCTGCCTCCTAGGCAGGCCTGAAACACATATCCGCTCTGCCTAAGGGAAATTGAGTGTTATACACCTCTGCTACAGTACTGCATTCTTTGGTCTAACCTTTTAATTAGTTTGGTTTTTTTTTTTTTTCCCTAGACGGAGTTATTTGTGCATGCATTCAAGGACCAGCTGGTCAGAAGTGCCCTTTTAGCACTGTACACAGCCCGGCCTGGCTGTGTCCTCAAGAAACCAGCTGTGCCTAGGAACAGCACAGAAGAAGGGGCTGATGCACAGCACCAGGATCATCCTGCTCAGATTAAAAGGCAGGACTCTATACCCCATCATTCTGAGTATGATGAGGAAGAGTGGGTAAGTAGCCAGAAACCCTTGGCCAGGGTTCAATGCGAAACTCTACAAGTCAGCAGAAACTAACTCAGGCATTAAGTGTTGTAACGTGTCATTGCAGGGGGGAAAGGGGTGCAAAGCTGTAAAATTGGGTTTTTCAGATGCATCACATTTTTTGAAGCTAAATTTGAAGGATTTTCCTAAGTACAGTGGGCTGCTCTGAGACTGCCTGTTTGTGCATATAACAGATGTAGATGAAGATGATGAGTATCTTCTTGCCCAGACAAAAAAAATAGTCTTTCTTTGTTCTTACTTGGGTTGGTATTGGTAGTTGGGCAGATTTAAGGACTGGAACAGTGTATGCTGTTCCAAAGGAAATGTTCTTTTCTCCCCCAGGCCCTGCTACACCACTCTCCAGCCCTCAGGCTTTAACCATTTTAAATAAGCATGAATTAACCTTCAGCAAAACAGAGCCCTTTGCCCTTAGACTCTGTTCTTAGAGGGTGTCTGAGGTTGTGTAAAAGGATTAAATATTAATTTAGATTTTAACATTCTTAGCATATCTTTCAAAGGTATGTATTATTTATATGGCTGAGATCTTATAAATCAATTATTTTGGTAGATGTCTTCATAATAGATCTGTTACTTGGTTATATATGTACCCAAGCTATTTTTATTCAGTCCAGGCTCATACTTTGAGTTCATCACTGTATTCTCATAAGCAAAAAGGATGCCAGTATATTCATCTCTATTGTAAATAATTAATAACTTGTGTGAGCTATGGTATTGCACCTGAACTGTAATTTTAATCCACACCAAAAATAAAAGAAGAATGTATTTCTTCTAGAAGAAAGGCAATTATTTCCAGCCCCATGCATTAAGTAGTCATGAGATTTAAACAATAAATAACTCTTTCTTTTATTTGTCCTCCAGTCTTAGAGCCTTTAATTAACTTTTTCTTCTTTTCTCAACAACTTGAGGGCTGGAATGGTGGTTCTTTCCTTGGACTAAAGCCAAAATGTTTGTTCTCAACTGTTGAAACATTCATAAATGTAAATAACACAATCATTTTCATGAAAGATATTTTGCACTGAAAAAAGTGTCACTTTGTGGAAGCTATATTTTCATTTAGTACTGCAATTTGACATCTCTGTAGAGAAAATCTGCCAGATGCTTGTTCCTCACCTATTAAATTGCATAAGTGGGTCATTTTAAATGGTTTTGTTTTGTCTTAGTTTGGTTTTGTTTTCTGTTGAATTACTAAGGTTATCTTTATTCAAAATTAAGTGCATCTTTCACTGTTTTATGAGTTAACTGAATTAGAGCCAGTCAAACTTGAGACAGTATAAATCCTGGAGACATTTTTGTGATTTTTTTCTGAATTTGAACAATTAGACTTTGGATAGATGTCAGTTATTTCTATCAGCAGAGGTGATAAATAATGTGAGTTTTAATAATCAAGTTTCCATTAGCATGATGGAAAGAGAAAGAATAAACGCATATAAAATTGGAAAAAATACTTAAACTACTACTGTGAAAATCTTAACCTACTGTGAAACACAACTATAAAGGAAAAAACTTTGAGATATGTTGCTTTGTATACACAATGCTCTATCTTGTCTTTGTTGTTGTGGATTTTTTCTAACTATATTCAAACACCAGTGTTATGTTTTGCAATTGGAATTTTGGTTTTGCCTGAAATAGAAATCCTTGAACAACTCTTTAAGCTGACCCTGATCCATCCACTTCACATGACTGTGTTACCTTATGACACACATCATGAAGCACAAAAACTCATCCCAGAGTCACTGGCAGCAGTATGGATTGAACTATTTATATTGGTGCACTGTGCACAGGCAGCAGGAAAGCATCACAACCAAAGGGAAAAAAAAATATTTAATTTGAGAGTTTTATATTGCCTCTGGGTAGATATTCTCTTCTCCTCTCACCAGCTGCTTCTGCTATCCTAGAACTTCCCTACAGGAAGACACAAAGCAAGTTTCCGTATGTATGATATAAGAAAAGGTGGGCTCATGGCTACTTGGAGCTGACTCTGCTCTACACTTCTGCCTGGTTAATGGGGCTGGAGCTACAAAGGGCAGAAAAATGGCATTTCCAATAAGCTCTGTAGAAATGGTGGTGTGGTGATCAGATACTGGGCTGACAGGCTGATGTGTGTGATCTATTCCGTTCCATCTGCCACAGCACAAGAGGATGTTAATCATGCACATGACCTAAGGTATTTCCTTTATCTCTGAGCAGAGCTCAAAAGAACCTTAAGGAAATATCTGAGTATGCACTCACATGAAGGAGACATGGCATCTTCAGAGCACTGGGAAGTGCAGATGCTGTGTCATACCGGGCACAAACAAGGCACACGACTGCAGTAATGTATATGGAGGGATATAGTGACTGACAAGGAATGACTGAGGAGCTCTGTGGTGAATTCAGAATGGCTGGGAATCTTTTAAAAACAAAGACAAAGCCCCTGGGACTCCACTGCCTGGCTGTGTTTAGAAGAAGGCATCCAGTTAGGTGCAGTGACAGAAAAGAATATCCATTTCCGCTCCCTGAAATGAGGAAGCTGTCCTTATTTTTTTATGATTCTTTCAGCTCAGATGGAAATTAATTGCATTTTTCTTCAGTTGGTGAATGAAAAAGAATTATTTTACGGTTTCATTTTTAATTATCCTAGGAGAAGTGCCCAGCTTTTACTGATGCCAAGGCCTAGCTGTCCATGGACATCTTTTGGTGTGCATGTCTGCTTGTCAGTGGCACAGCAGACGTGACAGTGGAAGTGTGACTACAGTCACTTCTAACTAGCAGCACCTAGCTACATAAGCCAGGACTCCATAATATTCCAGATGACTCCTGAAGTTTGGAAAAAGTAGAAGATGTAAATGTGGCACTGCCTTGTCTCAACTGGGTCAAGCCCTAAAACAGATTTCCACCTTCCATGTCATTGCCTTGACTTTTGTACTTAAAGAAGCAGCAATGAGAGGGAGACAGATATCTTGTTTCTCTCAATCTTTTACACCAAAAATTTACCATCTACATTGTTCCAGTAGCTAAGGGGGAACCTGTGATCAGGGGAAAACTGTCCTGCTTAGGAAACTAGGGTCTTAGTATTTCAGTGTATAAGAAGTATTTCTTCTGATCCTTCACTTGACACAGAGGATTTATAAGAATGCTTAATTAAGAAGCTGCATAGACTGTATTTTGTCCTTTAACCTGGCACATGCTGTAAAATGATCACTGAGATTGTTCTTGGGCAAATTGAAAATAGACTTCTTAAGGAGATGAAAGGTCAGTGAAGAGTGTGCTAGGCTATGGGAAAATATTCTGGAAATAGTAAAGGATGACAGTATGAAATGGATTTCTTTCTTCTCATGAAGAATCATAGAAAGCCACTTGACTTTCACTGATTAGAAACAGAATTTTTACTTGAAAATTGTTCCTGCCAAACTGCACAATTTCAACAGCCTTCTTAGAAAACTGATTGCCTTTGGTGCAGACAGAATAACATCTCAATGAATGACAGATCCTTCCACATTTTCTATCTGCCCACAATCCCAGGAACCTTCTATGTGGAGAAAAAGAGCTGTGAGACAAGTCCTTGCTCCCTCTCACTTGCTTGTATGTAAGAAAGCCAGATACATGATAATAAGAGAGTTCTCTGTCAACAGATGTTTATGAATTTTGCTTTTAAACCCTCAGGGAATGTTTGTGTGAATGTTGCATAGACATAATCTCAATGCTGGGTTAATAGCTGGTTTGAAAAGAGAAACGTGCTCTTTCCAAAGTAAAACAAGGGCTCATATTTGTGTTGCTTGTGCAATAACTCCAGATGCTCATTATGAGCTTAATTCTTTTTTTGTGGGTATTCAACTCCCCCAGCAGACAGAGGAAAGGGAAATTACATTGCTGAAGCCTTGCTGAGCAACTTGAGTTGCATATTCCTCTGCAACTTCAGTGACTGGAAGCCCTGAAGCTCCTTGATACTCTCTGGTAAAATTTGCTGATACTTGGGGCCAGAATTTTTAATATTTGCAATGTTTCACTGCTCTTCATAGAATCCTTCTCCCCAAAATTATACTTGAGGGTGGTAAAAATCAGTAGTTTCACTCATATTCTAAATGTTTTCAGGGTTGGTTGAGATGCATATTGGAAGAAACTTTTGAAGGAATCTGTGCCTACCCTTTGTCTTTTGACTTCTAATTGTATCTAAGCATGTAAATATCAAATACTCTTGTGTCTAATGGTTTGTTTCACGTACAGGTGCAGATATTTCCACATGTTTCATTGTACATGCAGCATATAAAATAGTCTGGAATAAAAGCAGTTCTGCTTGGGTGTGAGCAATTTCTTGTCTCTTGTAAATCAACAGTGTCTTTTTCATTGTATGGTTAAAGCATGGATTTATCAGGGGAGAAACTGAAACCACCATTTCCATGTTCCCCTATGAACTGGATGCTCAGTGTCCTTAAGGCAGCCCACAAGAATGCTCCACAAATCAGGTTTGAGGAACTGGAGGAGAAGAACTGTGTTGTACAAGTTGGACATGCTTCTGTCTGCAGGCCCACCTGATGTCTCTTAGGTCAGGATGCCAGCTGTCACAGGTGTGTCCTCAGGAGGAGAGATCAGATCTTCTAGTCAGGCCAAAGTGTGGCAAATAGTTGGAAAGTAACATTAGATTTAAATGATTGCCTTAGTAGTAGCTCTGAATTTGCCTTCTCTCAAAATCCAAGTGTTGCCATTTATATGCATTTCTCTGAGTATTCCGTTTTCTTTAACATTCTCTTGTTATTTTTGCGACTTCATTTTTGTGCCTGAAGACATGACATATACATAATGCTTCTGGCACTGTAGCGTATAGGAAAAAATGCAGTGATCTTATCTTTCCATTTTAATCCTCAAACAAATTCTGGTTGCTCTGCATTATTTTCAGAATGACTCAGCATGGAAACATGTACATGGGGGGCAGGGGGGTGGTTTCAGTGGGTTTATTATAGTGTGGTTTTAGTCTGATTGCATGTCTTGTGTACAGCCTCATTTCTTGTATGGCTTGGTTTTTTCCTTCTTATTCAGTGCTGCAAAAGCAGGTGCAAGAGACCTTGATTTCTGCAGCATCCAACACCTGAAGGACCCTCCATCTATCTCTGTTTCATAGCAGCTCGTTCTTATGCTTCACATTATTTCCTTTGTTCTCTGCTCATACAGAATTTCTTCTACCAGTCTATTACTTCTGTAATTATTTATTATAAACTCAGTTAAGTGTAATGGTTGCAGTTTATGTAAGAGGTGAGGAATGAAACTGAAATTGTTACCTAATAAACATGCCACGACAGCAAGTTTCTCATTCTAGTCCTTGAATTTAATGTTTGCTTCGGCAGAGTAAGTGATGTGAGAAAATACAGATGATAAATTATCTAAAAGAGGTAGTAAGTACTATGACAAAACTGGCAGTCCCACACAAAGTTTGATTTGGCAAGGTTTTGAGTGTATCTACTCTCTTAAGGTATCATCTAAATAGACAAACTGCTCAGCTCCTTGCTATTAGACCTTAAACTGTCTGCATTTTCATGTTGAGTTTGAAGCACATGTTCTTCAGCATCTAAAACCATAAGAGTTTGGGTTCATTTGTACTGCAAGGAAAATCTCCATGAAAAAGGCTCAGGCTGGTAATTGGCTGAAGAATCAGCGAAACAATAATATGCTGATGTCCAATATTTCTAGTAATTTGCACATGTCTGTCTTGACTTTAAGGGGTTAATAAATTACTATTGTCTTTTTTTTTTTTTTTTTTTTCTTTTTTTTTTTTTTGTCCCTTCAGTAACATGCACTGATAATTCTGCTCTTTTCAGGACAGGGTGTGGGCCAATGTGGCAAAGAGTTTGAACTGCCTTATTGCTATGGTGGACAGACTGCTTGAAAAAGACAACATCAGCAACATTAAAGAGGGTGAAAATGAGCCTTCAGCAGCAGATGGCAAGGTGTTGCATACAGGTGGTAAGCAACCCCCCCCCTATTTTTTTTAAAATCGTTGATGAGAGTAAATAAACATTTAAACAGCTACAGAAAAGTCATTTAGAGAAGACTCCATAGTATCTTTGATGTGAGTGCTAATAACAAAGTTTTGCACACTTGTAGGGAGGTTATTTATCAAATTACGGCTTTATTGTATGCTCTGACTGCTTGCTATGCTCAATTGTTTGTGCTAGAGTGTAAACCTTTTGAAACCACGTTTTCTTTTTGAAGGCTGCTGTAATTTAATTTACTTTAGGTTTTACTTGCATGTATTATTTTGAGGAAAAAAATTAGACTGTCTTACTCCATAGAAAACTTGCAAGGAAAAGTGAGTGTTCTGTATCAGTGCCATTCTCGTGCAAACCCTTCTAGTTTTCTGAGGTGATATACTGATTTCTATTTTCTGATTTGATAAAATTCATGTTTACCTGGATATACCTCTCAGCCTGTGCCAGAAGGCCAAGTGGAATAATTCCATGGAGTGATGTAAAGAAATTTTTGTCCAGGGTGGGTTCTTGTCACCAAATCTTCTGACCTTTTCCTGTGGCTTATCCATGTTGGCATGCTTGATGCATAGATTAGACCTGCTTAATAAGTCTGATGAGACTTTCTAGTCTGAAATGAAACAGATCCTTAGTGATGGTGGTGGTAGTCCTAATGCAGTGAAATCAGAGTCAACCTTGTCCCACTCTTCAGCTAAATAAAACAACTTCCCATGCAAAACAACAAAAGTTCTTTATTTTATGGAGCTTTGTGTAGTTTGTACTTTTTTTTTTCCCACTGTGCATTTTGTCCTGCATCTTCTCTTACATATTTTCCACAGAATTTAATGACATAATTTTATATATAGAGTTTTAAAGTTATCAGTACCCACTTGTAGTTTTTTTTTCTTACATAACAAGAATTAATATTACTTTTTTTAGCCGTATGTCATTTGTGTAGTACTGGAGAGCTCTGTGAAATTCTGGTTGTAGTATTAATTTTTGATGCAGCTGTAACATTTGCATTTTTACAAGTATGAGAGTGCCATTTTTACAAGTATGAAAGTGCACTCGTTTTCAGTGCCAAAAGTGTTGGACTTGATTTTTGTATGAGAGAGCAGCTTATCCCTTATTACTTCGGTTCTCTAAGTTTCTGTCTACCAGGCATGTAATGTTAGAGAGGTAAATGATATAATCTCTGTTCTCCAGTGAAGGCTTGCAGGTGAAAAGTACCAATCTTGCTTTCTACACCTTTCCTGCCTTCATCGGAGAATGTACAAATATTTAACAGCCAGGTAGGTGTAGTTTTGAACTTGGAAGAATCCTTAGATGGTGAACCCAGACATATTCATTGTGATTAAAAGAGAAAAATTGAATATTCTTCTTGTTCCTAACTCCCTTCCCTGTGGTGCTAACAAGCTTTCCTGCTACTGTTATAAGTCCAGTGTGTCTTGCAGAAATGTTTGCAGGTAAAGTGGTAGCAGTACACTTTCACCTAAACTTCCTCCCAGGTGATTGCAGTGCATTTGTTTGGGTATGCACAGACACACAAATGTTGTGGGCCTTGTCTGTACTTCATAGTTATGGAACAAAAGTTCGGATTTCCACACCTCCTTCCTCCGTTTGAAAGAAAAGGTACGATTCAGGATAATTATTTTGGAATGCTTTCTGACATGCCTGGTTCATGCCAACATGGACTTTGACATAGTTTGCTTTGTTTTCTTCAACCCCCTGAACGTGTCCTCTGCTATACACCACTGTCAATGATATGGATTTAACCAGTCCATATGAGTCTTTAATTGTACTGTGCTCATAGCTTTGATTCAGGCTCACACCCTGCACAGGCAAATGGAAAATTGGTTAGAGCTTTTAGATCACAAGCCAAAAAAAAAAAAAAAAAAAAAAAAAAACAGACTTTANAAAAAAAAAAAAAGTGACATCATTTTAAGTACTATAAAAAGCAGCCATCAAGTGGAATGAAAGGTAGCTCTTGCTAAGCAATAATGATATCTGTAATGGTTAGAAAATTGTAGATTAGTTTTATCCAGATGAGAAATTGTCTTCTGGAGCTGGTGGACCAAGGGCACAAAAAATATCTAGCTGCTATGGTGCTGGAATAAATTCATTTCCCCTTCATTTCATAGTCTTCCCTATTTCTCTTGTACAGGTGTACTTCAGTGAGAGCAGTCAGTGCTTTTGCTGAGCTGTCCTGAAAGTTCTGTAACACTGCCTCACATGAGAACTGCAGAGATTTGTGGGGCAGACTGCTGTGTTTTCATTTTTTTTCTCAAGTAAGACATCACTTTTGAAATGCCTTGGATGGTTTATAGGACTTTCAAGGTCATCTAGAAATGGAGACTTTTTAAATTGCTTTCTTTTACAGAACTAACTTTAAAAATGGAGCTTTCTGAAGAGTTATTCAGGTGTGTGCCTAAGTTAGTCCCCTAATGATTTTCAACATTTTGGGGCCAGAGTTTTTTATACTTGTCTTCTCTATGAGTGTGTGGGTTTAGATATTTGTTTTTCTTTGCATCTCCCTCTCTGAAATTTAGCATGAAAACCTGAGGGTGCACTGTGAAGCACCTACATAGATGTTTAGATTCCAAGTTTATGGTTTTAAAGTTCGCCTTAATTCTGCTTCATTTTACACTTGAAGCCTGGTTGTGAGTTCACGGCTTTTTCCTAAATACAAAATCACACTGTGTGTACACTCATAGATGCATTTCTAAAATTACAGACTTTTTGGCTACTTACAATTCACAAACATATCACAAATTAAAAGCTTGCCACACCTTTCTATTATATATTATAAATAATTTGAACATATTTGAACGTAACGTATTTCATTAATGCTGCAAATATATGGGCCAGATTGATCTTTGAGTCTGAAACTGTTTTAGTGCTACAGTCAATCCTCAGAGAAATTGGGCTGCTTTTGTAAGAAAGAAGAATACAGTTTTGAACTAAATATTGATGAATATGTCTTGAAGTATGGGATTAATTTTTTGCTTATTTGGTGAACCTGACTGGGGTTTTTTTGTAGCATATAGAGGTGAAAAACCTTTCAAAGAATGCACAGGTGTTCATTTTAGATGATAGAAAATGTTATGACAATGTTTTGTTGCAGTAGCATCTTCATATAAATATATATGCTGCAACATATATTTAGAGTTTCCTAAAGCAGGTTTATATTTGCAGTCTCAGTGGTGACATTATGTGATCTTATTTTTTTTTTTTTCCAAACATGTTCATATTTATTGTTTGGAATCTTTGTAATTGGAAATATTGGAGCACTTTTGTTTTCCTGGACTCTGCCTTTCAGTGTGAATTATACCTTCCTTAGCCTTAACTTTTCATGCAGTCTGACCTTTGAGTGTATTCTAAAGGCTGAATTTGAGTTATGGTTACCAAGGTAACATGCTATGGTTTCATCAGTTGCAGGATTATGAATCCTCTGCAGGATAAATCAGGAAGAGTAGAGGGATTTTTAAGGAGAGGGGGTTTTTTGTTGTTCTTTTAACTCTAGTCTGGTTTGCCTTGGAGAAATATGTGACAACATTAAATTCTTTTTATTTTTGCCTTTTCATTTTCCATGAGAGTTGGAATGTGAAAGCCTGTCCTGCAGCATTAGAGGTGCCAGTGAAACACAGCAGTTTGCTCTTGTGCTTACACAGCCCCTGACAGATCTCCGTGTTCGGCTGCTGGAAGTGGCTGTTGTTTCCATCTGCTCCTTGTACCATCTCATCAGAGCTGCCACCCAGCTATTCCTCTGCTGGCTGTGGGTGAGAACTCCCCGAGTTGATACTTACATGATCCACCGTGTGATCTCAAACAATCTGAGTTATGGAATCGTGAGCCCTGTGAATTGGATACTGATAGCCCTCTGTGCAAGTAGCAAAGGACACCTGGGGAACATTGCCACACTTCTTAGCTGGAATTAGAGGAAACCTCTGCTCATACCCACATTGCTACAGACATATGTGCGTTAATTTTTCTTGTATTGTCTGATTCCTTTTGTGGACTATGTAAGTCCAGATTCAAAATTTCTGACTTTCAGTGCACTGGGGTTGGGCACTGCATCCCTTCAATGCAATACTGGTAGAAGTGGGAAATAAAGACATGTTCTAGTTGTACTTGCATCTTCAGCAAAGCTTTTATTATAAAAACATCATTTAGACAAGAAGATGAAAAATTTTCCTGTGACCTGTGTCTCCTTGAGTAGCAGACATAATTTATTTAGGTCAATCACATGTGAAAAGTTTTCTTTCCTTCCGCTTCCTCACATTTTTCTTTCCTTTTCTCTTAAGCTTATTTTTGCATCAATTTTACTTATGCCATTTTTTTTCCCTTTTCTCTCTCACTTTTTTGTCATCTTTTTCTTTTTGATGGGATCCTTACTGGGCTGAATGTCGCCCAGCAGTACAAGTCTTCAGCAGTACTTTAGAGAAAGTACCTTGGCTATCAACAGAAGCTGGAAAATGTGTAAGGGAATGAAAGACAATTTAGCTGAATCAACAAACTAGAACAAGATATCTGAATATTTCGTTCCCCAGCATTCACAGAGCAAGATTTATCATTCCTATGTTTAAAATGTATTAGATTTCCTTAGCTTTCTCTTTTATTACCTTTGTTTTCTCTGTTTTCACTGTGACTAAGTGTGCTGTGATACTTGTGTATGTAGAATTAGATGGTTAACTATTAATCCATGTGACAGTGACTTGGATGATTACAATGGAATAATAAATCCCAAGAATTCAAAATTACTTTCCTGGACATCCAAACCGTGCAAAGTAAACAGCTACTTTAAAGTGCAGGAATACCAGGAAAACTTATTCAGGTTTTTGTTGTTCCTGTTAAACCTGCTGCAGCATTATGAGTACAAAGCCTCCTCCTTTCTCTAAGATCTTAGCCCTCAGCTGGAGTTAAACTGAGCTCCAAAAGCTGAGTGGCAAAATAAAGAAATAAGGCGCTGACCTTTTTATGGTGCAAAGTTGAATATGTGAGCTCTTCTAAGTCAGTCTTTTTAAACTTTAAAAAATAAAAATTAAGACTGTTCCTGTCTTAGGTGAGTAAAATCAACTTCTGGGTTAATTATTTCATGCTGCTTTTAGGGTTTTACTGCTGCTCTGTGTTGGTTCAATTGATTTGCCTGCCTTTTTCCTTAAAACAGAGTTTAGATAATGTTGAATTTGTGATATCAAGGCAACTAATTTCTATTGTTTTTAACTCTATTATTTCAATCCTGTCATGGATTATTTTCATGATCAGGTAGTAAGTGATTAACTCAAGTGAAAGGTTACCTCATGGGCATCTGCTGTTAAATTTATATATCACGTTTATATATGTTGCATTTGTATTTAAATGTCTGCAGTGCCCTCCTTTGCTTTAAGAGTATGACATTGTGTTCTACTTTTTATTTAAGATTTAGTTTTTAGCTTCACACCATTTAAGTTTTGAAGTGACTTAAAGCCATTCATAGATTTTAGGTAGCACAAACAGCAGTGAAAAAATTGGCTTTTTAATCTGTTGCTAGGGCAAAAGGAGATATGAGTGCAATGCTAAAGCATCAGTGCTTTTCCTTTTTGGTTACCAATATATTTTAATAGGCATTTCACAAGGCCTGACTTTGAAAAGAGCAGGAGCTTGCTTTTCTGCCAAACTTTATCAAATTTAACATGTGGTTGGACATATTGCAGCTTGGATAGGAGCATGCAGAACTGACTAGCCGGGTGCTAAGCCGGTCATTTGCCTGTGCAGGCCTGTTGATTATGGGAACATGGGACTTAAGGGCATTTTCCAGTAACCAAAGGGCAAATCCTGTCACAGACTGAGCTGCCACCACTCTCTTGGTAATGGACATGCAATATTTACTCAGTGCTTTCCTGAACATTCACTTTTGTTTTAATTTCATTCTAACTGCATAGCGATGGTACTATCTTTTGAATTTCATCCTTTCATTCTTTATTTTAATTTTTTTTTGTGCCTTGTTTTAGTTTCCAGTGGCAGACTAGCACAGTTTTTGTACTGAGTTTCTTTGCTTCATCAGGAGGCTCTGACAGTTCTTCTGGATGTTAAGTGTTCCAAACTGACAGGCTGCCCATGTCATTTTAGCAACCTGACAGTCATCCTGGAGTCTCCTTGTAGCTTCTGTTTTTGCTCCTAATGTCTTTTTTCAGATGTTTACTCATTCAGTTAATTCTTCAGCCTTTTTCTTAGGATTTTCCACTATGTTGTGGATACAAATCTTGCAATTTTAATTGAAAAGATAGTTGAGATTCACAAAGACAGTTGAGTGTCACAATACACAAGAGTCAATGTGTGAGTCTGTGAATGTGTTAAAATGCAATAATTTGTATTATACAAAAATTTGTATTATTGCTTTCCTGAAGTGATTCTGCAAAGGTATTCTGAAAGATATTATATTCAAAAATGTGTACAAAGTGGCTCTACAAAGTTACTGTAAGAAAACTCCTTTAGAGATGTCAGCTCCTTTTACAAATAATATCTATTTATGAATTCCATTAGTATTATAAATGTATGCCTTGCATACAAGACAATCTTTCTTTCCAGAATCTACTGAATTTACTTGTAAGCTTCAAGATACTATTTTTATTTTTATTTTTTGTTTCAAACTATAGTTTCATGGTGCTTCTCAGTTTCAAGGAACAACTTACAAGCTGCACAACTTACATATGAGTTGCTGTTACTGCTGGATTTTTGGACCATTATGCATTGTTAATGAATGGTTCTCATTCATACTCCTGCTGGAGTATTTCCAGCAGGACATCCTGCATAACAAGTGACACAGTACAATTTTAACAGAGCAAAGATTAAGCACTATTTTTTTCTTCCTAGAGTTGGCTTTCCTAAGATCTCAGTCTGATACACCTCTTATTTTGATTTTAAATAAAGCATGAGAATATACTTGTCCATTCATGAACATTCTTTTTTTTTCTTTTTTGAGAAACAGTGCAATCCCTTTCAGATTTGCCAACTAGCTCCATCTTCTGGGGAATGGACATCCTTATTAACTGAGATTGAGAAGTTTCAGTGTGGGCAAGTAGTAGAAGATTGTTTTGGAAAACTTAATCACACAACTTTACTAATGACATGTGCAACTCTATAGTCTATAATAATTTGTTTTCTCATTTGCTAGGGTAAGGTTTTCTACAAACATATAATTCTTATTGTTTACCAAAAGCCCAAATACATATGTAAATAAAGCTCTGTTTTCTTCAGGATGTTAAGTACTCAGTAGGATTTATTTTAATAAATTTGGTATGAATGTTCTTTAATGAAAAAGTGGCCTTGAGAATTTCAAATCTTTTAATTCCTTTTTAATGCAACTATTACAGACAAAAATTACTTATGTTAGTAGATTAATAAGTTAGTATTCTAAACATGTCATCTCCCCTCAAAAAATGTGAGAAAATTATCTTGAAGCTCCTATACAATGTGTGCAAAATAATTTGGAAAGTCATAATAGAAGGTGGTTATCAGTTGTCTACTGCCATCCTGGAAGGCTGCATGGAGGAGAATCCACTTATATTTGTTCTGGGTCCGGTATAATTCAGTATTTTTATTACTGACTTGCTTTATGAAATATGGATGATGCTTATAAAATTTGCAGATGCTTAAAGCTGGGAGAGGCTTTAAGCACTCTGGGAGCAGGATTAGAATGGATCCTGATGGAATGGAGTGCTGAAATATTAGGATGCCGTTCAGCAAGGAGAATTACAAAGTTATGTTCCTGAAGAAACAGAAAGCCAGAGTGCAGATGGACTGGTTAAGTGGCAGCTCACTAGAAACAGATCAGAATATTATGTGACTTGGGGCTAGTATGGGACCCCCTCTATTAATAAAATTAAGGAATGGTTTGGGTTTGAAGGGACCTTAAAGAACTTGTCATTCCAAACCATCTGCAGTGGTTAGGCAGGGACACCTTCCACCAGACCAGGTTGCTCAGAGCCCCATCCAGCCTGGCCTTGAACACTAATAGTGATGGGACACCCCCACAGCTGCTCTGGGTAACTGGTGCCAGTCCCTCATCAGCCTCACTGTGAAGAATTTTGTCCTAATTGCCAATCTAAACCTACTCTCTTTCAATTTGAATCCATTCCCTCTTCTCTTGTCCATGGAGGATCCTCTTTTATGAAAGAGGCTGTTGGAAATGCTCTTTAGCCCTGTCCACATAACCTGAAATTGGAACAGCAGGTTCAAGAAGTGTGGTTAGTTCTAGAAATTCTGCTTTCTCTGCCCTGGCTACCAGGGTATTTGCTACATCCTCGGCTGTGACTGTATCCAGCTCTCCCATGGAAGACGAGTGGATGTCTGTTTGCTGTACTTTCAAGTCCACTTTGAAATGACCAAGTATAATCTTTTTCATTGTTTCCTCAAGAAAGAAGCAGCCAGCAAACTCTATTCTTACCACATACAGCCCTGCTTATTGGTTTAGTGTGCATTACATCTTTCAAATTTATTTTGCTGCTTTTATTGGCATATGTTAGTGGGTTCACTTAGTAAATTATTGTAATTTTACTTGAAAGGAGAGTTTAGATTGCTTGGTCTGTCTACACTGATTTCCAGTACATCACACCTTTTTGTCTACCTTATTTCTAAACTCATCTCTGTTTTGCAGCAGCCTCTGGTTGCTCCTTTGCTTTTATTCCCTAGACTAAACCCCCCAGTTAGTCCTTGTTATTTTCTCCTCATGAAGAAGGGAAATCAAGTTGCTGCTCAGACTTTTTCATCAGCTTAAGGACTAAAACCCCCAGTTAGTCCTTGTTATTTTCTCCTCATGAAGAAGGGAAATCAAGTTGCTGCTCAGACTTTTTCATCAGCTTAAGGAAATCAAACTCTAAATCTTGGTAGCTCTGATCTGCAAGCTCTCCATTTTTCCAGCAGTCTTAAAAACATGTATGCCAGACCTTGGTATGCAGTGTGTCATCACTCTGTTGTTAGTCAATGACATGTATAAAATCACCTCTTTTTGCTGAAGCTTGTACCTGGGGGTGGCTTATGATCTGTTTTGTCAGGATGACACTCACTTCAGAACTGCTGTTTTCCAGGGAATGCTTCCTCAGTCTGTATTATTCATGTTTAAATATGAATGGCTGTGTTAAAACACGTCTGACCAAGAGACATGAAAGGACCTCAGGTTGTTCTTTGTGCCTGCTCTGTCCTTTTTTCTCCTTTCCTGCTCCTGACTTTCTTTACTTTCCCCCAGCTTTCAAAGTTCTCTCCAGTCTTCTTGGCTACAGTGTTATTAATTTATGTGTTCTTCTGAAGCTCAGCCAAATTGACTGGCAACAGGCAGCTCTGTCTTCCAGCCTAAAGAACTTTCTCGGTGCTAATGAGTATTCACTGGCCTGCCTCAGAATGTTACCTGAAAACAACATGCTGCTGTCTTGTACCTAATTACAACAGATTTTAATTATAATTGATTTTTAATTACTCTAATCTATAGAAAATATGAGCCAGTTATGGACTGCGTTAAGTCAGTTGCATTCCCAACTTTTATGTAGATTGTTCTAGAGTGTTGATTTCTCTCATTTTAAACTGTCCAATGAAACTGAGGTATAGATTCTGAAGGAGGGGGATTTGTTTGTTTTTGTTATTTGCTCAACCTAGGGGGGTAGGCAAAGCCATACACAACTACAATGTAGGTCTGATTTTATTAAATCCTGTAAAATTCAGGAACAGCTAGGATTATTGGGCAAGTTTGTGAGGTGTTCTGATTTTCCTCCATTCCTAGTTATCACTGTTTCATTTGTAATATATTAAGGAATCACATTTTTCAAGTATTTCACTAGGGTTTTTTTTTCTGATATTCCTAGCATGTATTTTAACAGAGCAAAACATGTTTCAAAGTAGTCGTACATCTCTGATAAAAATAGCTAAAAATGAGTTCAATACCTCTAAATATTTAAAGAGAACAGTATAGAGAGAAGCTAAAAAAAAAAAAAAAAGTAATGTTATCTAAAGCTTATTATTTCCAGCCTGTACATTAAGCAGGTGATACCCTTCCAGATACCTATTTGTTATTGTGTTTCGTCCTCCAGCACCCATTTTTTCTTAAATATGCATTTATTTTCCCTGGTTTTGCATCTTTGATGCTACTTCATTTCTTATGTAGCCAGTTGTAAGTCCTGAAAAGAGCAGATCTTAATTTCCACTGTACTTATGTACTTAATGAGGTTTTACGTGTTTCTCTGCATTACTCTGTGACACTTCAATACAAGTTCTACAGTGATGTTGGGGCTGTTAAAAAGGGCCATTGTTTCACAGTCCAGCTGGATTCAGTCCAGGGATTTAGCCCCAGTCCCAGTGGTAAGATGAAGTCCTACTTATAAGTGTGTTCTCTGGTGGCATTTCTGGTCCCACAATGGTGTGGGGAGAGCTGCAGGGTTGTTTTCAAGGGAAGGGTGATCAGTGGTGGTGCTGCAGCCGTCCTTCCTCACGGGAAAGGGTTTTTCACTGCAAGAGTTCCACTTTGGAACAGATGACCTGTTTTGTTCTAGGTGACTGGTATGAACAGCTGTACCCACTGGTGATTACACTGAAGGACTGCATGGGAGAGGTGGTGACCAGGGCCAAGCAGTCCATGGCGTTTGTCCTGCTCCAGGAGCTTGCCTGTGGTTTGCCCCAGTGTTTGATGCTAACCCTAAGGAGAGACATCGTCTTTAGCCAAGCAGTAGGTTGTCTTGTGTCACTTACTTCCTTTTGTTGCTGTAATAATAAGCATACTATTCATGTCAGTGTTTGTGGTTTTCTTTTTGTTGGTTTTTTTTTTTCTCAATTTGACACAACTTTTTCCATTTATTTTCCATTATATTCCACAAAATATTTTATAATGGGATAGGAAAATAAATAGTAAATAGAAATCCATAGTATTTCTATCACTGAGGCTGAGAAGCAGGTCTTCAATGGACTAGAAAATTGCCTAATCCTGCCTTTGCACAAAGAAAGATCCAGAAACCTATTTTTAGACTCCCTAGGTTATATAGTTCTCAATTCTAGCTTTGAATATATCTTGTTGATATTCAGAATCACAGAATAGGTAGGGTTAAGAACCTCTGGAGATCATCCCATCCAACCCCCCGCCAAGGCAGGGTCACCTGGAGCAGGTGACACAGGAACACACACAGGTGGGGTTGGAGTGTATTCAGAGAGGAGACTCCAAAACTTCCTTGGTCAGCCTGTTCCAGTGCTCTGGCACTCTCAGTGTAAAGAAGCTCTTCCTCATGTTGAGGTAGAACATTTAATATTTTAATCTATGGCCTTTGCTCCTCATCCTGTCACTAAGGACCACTGAAAAGAGCCTGGCACTCACGTTTGAGGTATTTACATGCATTAATGAAATCCTCTTCAGTTTTCTCCAGACTGAACAGCCCAGCTCCTGCAGTCTTTCCTCATAAGAGAGATGCTCCAGACCCCAAATCATCTTTTTGTCCCTCCCCTGGGCTCTCTTCAGTAGTCCCTTGTCTTTCTTGTCTTAATGAGCCCAGAACTGAACACAGCACTCCAGATGTGGCCTCATGGAGCACTGGCTAGATAACACCCAAGCTAGGGAGTCTTTTTGTCCTGGTCACCTTGGAAATAGAGGACAGATTATTTATTTTCAGTTTGTGTCAGTAGGGATTCAGTTGCATTAGATGTTGCACCACTTTCAAATCCATCATAATTTGCAGTCTTATGTGTTTAAAGCCTGACAAGAGAGGTTCTGGTCTGATTTGTTACAGTGTAAATAATACACAATGACACAAAACAAATGAAGCTTATCTAATGTAAATTAAGGGAATATTTTACTACTTTATACACAAAAAATAAACATCAATAATATATTATTATGAAATCATGTATGTAGTCTCTAAGCAGAAGTACCTATGCTGTTTTCTCAAATATATGTGTTAACTCTGTTGTCTATAATGATAACAAGCTTCATTTTAACTATTTGTCTTGTAAAGTACACCTCTTAATTGCATGTGTTTTAATTATCTTTACAGCTCGCTGGATTGGTCTGTGGATTCGTAATCAAATTGCACACAGGTTTACATGACCAAGGATTTTTACAACAGCTTCATACTGTTGGATTGCTCGTGCAATATGAAGGACTTCTTAGTACATATAGTAAGCATTGTTCTTGGACAAAGTTCCTTATGTACCCAGCCCAGAAGTTTACCCAGGAAGTTCATATTTTAACCCCTGCTCTGTTTACAGGAATTTGGCTAGTTGAATCAAATGTTGTCCTTTGATACTGTGTTGTCAACTCTGCAGCAAAAATTATTAACCTATTTCTGAGATCCTCAATCTGCTAATTGTTCCAGCAGACCCGACCCAAAATACCAAGTTTATAAAGCTAATCCAAACAGCAGATGTAAGCAGTTACTGCCTCTGTCAGCCTTGGCCCTAATCACCAGTGCTGATAATGTGAAGATAGACTGAAAACTGCTTATTTCATAGTTTGTTACAGATGCCACTATTTGATAGGTATTAGAAAGGAAATTTGAAGGGAGAAATTGCCTTAAGTCTTAAACTTTTGAACTACATTTATTGGAATAATTTCCCAAATCAGAGATTTTGACCCAAGTAGAGGAATTTAGCATGTGTGCAGCTTTTTAATGCAGTTGCTCACTTAGAGATTGCTGTCTTTTCTGTTTTTCATGATGCTCATTGTTATTCTCAAAACCATTGTCTTCCATCAGCAGGATGGAGGATGGAAGCCTTTTAAATACTTTCAGAATAGACAAAAATGGCTTTTCTGAGGCTGATCTATGCCTATATAGAGTAGGCTGATTTTCAGAGTTGCTTAATACTCATAGTTACCATTTAGGCCATAGAATTGTCAGCAGTTCTAGAAATCAGTTTGGTTTTATGTAGGTTACTGTAATGTGGGTTTAGAAATGGAATTTTTAGATGGACAGACTGGAAAATACGATCCTTGTATTGCTTTAACCTATACAGTGACTGATCTGCGAACTCTGTTAATAATCTCTTTAATCTTTTCATGTAGGTGAAGAAGCAGGGATGCTAGAAGACATGGCTGTGGGCATTTCAGATTTGCAGAAAGTAATGTTTAAAGTAATTGAAGCCAAATCAGAAGATTTTTTGCCTATTATAACTGGAAGGCGGTAAGCACTTTGTTTCCTGGAGCCTAGGAAACAAAGCTACAGTTCTAATCTGTAGCGTATGAAACCAGATAATGGTTTTCTTGTTGTTGAATTCTGTTTTATGGAAAGTGCACTAGTTTTACTTTTCAGAAGGTGAGGTAGTAGGGATTTTAAAGGTTAGTAAGCTCTGATTTACTCTTCTGATAAAAAGCTAAAAGTTCCTGTTACTGATACAAATCAATCGGAACAATGTCTGTGTTGAGCAGAGCTGCCAATGCATTATTCACAGAGATACAGGTGACAAGGTCAATACTTACAGACATTGTCTCTGAGAACCCTTTGGTTTTGAACGTCCAGAATTTACATTTCAGTGAGGAATGAAATTTCAATTCCAAGAGTTAGGCCTTGATTTTTTTAAAGATGGAAATGAAAAACCTCAGATACCACTTAGCATTCAAAACCTAGTGATCACTTTTAAAAAAGGAAGCCTTTTTAGCTGCTGAAGATCACACAGGACATAGACATCCTTGCACAAAATCACTTTTACTTCATGAACCTCACATAAGAACTAAATACCAGGACATAAATGGCAATACTCCATTAATTTCAGCTATTTGAGGGTTAACAAGATTGGAATGAATTTTTCATATTTATTATTATTCTAGTCTGAAGCTCCAAATGTTTTTAGTTTTACAGAAATCACTCCCTTAATAGTATCATTATTCTTAGGATAACTGTAAATTAAATTCAACTAAAAGCAGCAACTTTTAGAAAGTAAATGTTCTTCTTCCTCTGAAGGGGGCTTTCACCACTGATTCACTTAATTATTCTGGATGATTCACTCTCATCATATGGGTTTTCTGAGAAAGGATTGAAATAAATAACAGGAAGGCTGGAGTATAATAGGCAACATATTGGGAATAATTAAGAATAATTATGATGCATGGATAAAACAGAAGAAATACATATTTGTAAATCACAGCAGTCAAAATTTCTGAAAAATACAGTATCTACATTTACTGGCTTGTTGCTACTACTATGGTACACTGAGCTGTCACACCAGGAGGTCCTGGATTTGAAGGAGACCTGAGCTTTCAACTGCCTCAAGCATTCTGCACTGATGGAGCAGTCAGTGTTTAGGAAGAAGAGCTATAGCCCATGATTGCTGTACTGTACTTACTGGCAGATATTCACTGGATGGGATTGGTATCAGAAAAAAAAAAATCTATAAGGTTTATGTGGAGGAGTCCCATTCCTCTTAGAGCTGTGATGAGACTGCTTCTGTTAGACAGCACTGGAACTCAACCATAAAAAGAGAAGATGGTGAAAAAACTAGTTATTTTTAAATAATTGTTTAAGAAACCCTCAATTCTAAGATCAGTTTGGTTGTTATATGGTGTGGCTCAATAAACGAGATTCAAAGACTGTAGAAAAGCAAGACAGAAAATCAAAATACAAATTCTTATCTCGAAGAGTCAGCATATTCACTTGTAATTGTTTTTTTCTAGGGAAGTGCTTAAGCCTGAGAGTCTGTGTGCATAAACAAATCAATCCAAAGTGTATGGTGCTGTCCAGCAGTGCACTGACCTTGTGGTGTGGGTAGCTGACACTGGCCACCTGGGGGAGTTGAACTTCTGTTCAGGAGTTCACATTCTTTTCTTAGAGGCCAAAATATGCAAACACTTTTCAAATATTTTTTACAGAGTCAGAGAATCACAGAATATTTTGAGTTGGAAGGGACCCACAAGCATCATTGAGTCCAACTCCTGCACAGGACATCTCATGAATCACATCCTGTGCCTGAGAGTTTGCTCAAGTGCTTCTTGAACTCTGTCATGCCTGGTGCTGTGACACTTCCCTTGGGGAGCCAGTTCAACCTGCTCAGCCACCCTCTGACTGAAGAAACTTTTCCTGAGATCCAACCTAAACCTCCCTGACACAGCATCAGGCGGTTTCCTCGAGTCCTCTCGCTGGTCAGGAGAGTGAAGAGATCAGTGCCTGCCCCTCTGCTTCCCCTCCTGATGGAGTTATAACCACACTGAGGTCTCCCCTCAGTCCCCTCCAGGCTGGACATACCAAGTGACCTCAGCCTCATACACCTTGCCTCAAGGCCCTTCACCATCCTCGTGGCCCTCCTTTGGACACTCTCTGATGGTTTGATGCCATTTTTATACTGTGGCACCCAAACTGCCCCCAGCACTCGAGGTGGGGCCGCCCCAGAGCGGAGCACAGCGGGACAATCCCCTCCCTGGCCCGGCTGGCCGTGCTGTGCCTGATGCCCCCAGGACAGGGGTGCCCTCCTGGCTGCCAGGGCACTGCTGACTCACATTCAGCTTCCCATCGAGCAGGAGCCCCAGGTCCCTTTGCACAGCGCTGCTCTCCAGCCTCTCATTCCCCAGGCTGTCCCTACACCCAGGGTTGCCCCAGCCCAGGGGCACAATCTGCCCTTCGCTTGTTAAGTTTTCTACAGCTGATGACTACTCATCTCTAATTTGTTGAGGTCTCTCTGCAGGGCTTCTCTACCCTCAAGGGAGTTGACAGTTCCTCCCAATTTACTGTCATCAGCAAACTTAGCATTCCTTTGAGTCCTGCATCCAGGTCATTAATGAAAATGTTGAAGAGCACAGGGCCAAGGAGGGAGCCCGGGAGAGCCCCACTAGTGACTGGACACCAGCCTGATGTCACCCCGTTCCCTGTAATCCTTTGTGCCTGACCCATAAGCCAGTCACTCACCCATCACGTAACAAGGTTATCTAGCTGTGTGAGGGATATTTTGTCCAGAAGGATACTGTGACAGACTGCATCTAAAGCTTTGCTGGAGTCCAAAAAGGTTACCTCTACTGGCTTTCCTAGATCAGCTAGGTGGGTTCATTTGATAGAATGTGGCTCAGAAAGCTGACTATATCCTGAGCTGCATCACAATCAGTGTGGCCAGCGCGGATCAAGGGAGGTGGCATTCCCTCTCATGTTCTACTCTCATGAGACCCCACCTGCAGTAGTGTGTGTGGGATGTGGACCTATTGGAGTCCAGAGGACTTAATGAAGATGATCAGAGGGCTGAAGCATTTCTCATGGAGCCATGCTGAGAAGCTTGGGGTTGTTCATCTTGGAGAAGACAAGGCTCTGGGGAGACCTTACAGCATCTTCTGGTACCAAATTTGGCTACAAGAGAGCTGGAGAGGGATTTTTTTTAAAGGTCATGGAGAGACAGGACAAGGGGGAATAGATTCAAACTAAAAGAAGGTAGGTTTAGATTAGATGTTAGTAGGAAGTTCTTTGCTGTGAGGGTTGTGAGGGATTGAAACAGATTACACTCTGGAGTTGTTGATGCCCCATCCCTTGAAATATTCACAACCAGGTTGGATAGGGTTTTGAACAACATGGTCTAGTAAAAAGTGTCCCTGCCCATGGCAGAGGAGTTGAAATTAGATGATCCTTAAGGTCCCTCCCAACCCAAACCATTCTATGATTGTACACATGAACTTTGAGCTATTACAGTCTTACACCATGTTTTCAAGAGTGCCCAAAACTTAAAGCCACACTGAAGGGATCTAAAACGTTGCACTCAGCTGAAAGAAGAGCTGGGGAAGAACCTCCAAGCTGAGTTGCTGTGACTGACCATGTGTGTTTTTTTCTTTTACAAAACAAAGTTATGTAAATGAATTTGTTTGGGTTTACTGCAATGAGCTTAAACTTGTGTGATTTTAGTCAACTCAGGACAGCTACAGGATCCATGACCTCCAGCCATGTGGGGGTTACTTTTTAGAAGCATTCTAACAGGACTACAAGTGTTTGTCAATCTTCATATATGATAACAAATATTAGAGAATAATGCAAAGAAGTTAGAGAGGTATGTCTTTAAGCAGTCCTATTTAGGCAAATAATATACATGTAAATATTAAATACCTAAATTTATACAATTTCTTCTTACATATAGATGAAAATTTATTGTTTAGTCTCTTAAAACACTGCTTGCTTTATCCACTCTGTTTTCCTGACTCATTAAATGTTAAAAATCGTGGAGTGATTTTTTTCCACTTCACTGGAAAATGTTGTACCCACCTAATACATCTCCTGCCAAAATCTCCTGATAGTTCTGCACTGAATTTAGCAATAAAAGAGAGAAAGCATATGACAATAAAATTTACTGTTATATTTCTTTTTCTTCTATAAGTAGAATCATAGACCTCTAAGATCTTTAGCAAACTGAAGTGAACAAAGTCCTCCAGATTTCAGTATTTTGAATTCTTTTTTTCCCCCACTTGACTTCAGTACTATTCCTGGACAAAAGACCAAAGCAATGCTTTGTTGGCATTTTGGTTCTGCAGCGTATGCTCTTTGAGTTAGACTAAACCAACATTTCTTCTCAGGCTTATCAAAGCACTCTATCACAGGAATCTTCTGGTAGTACTTGACAGCAGCCAGGAGGGCTCTCAGACAGTCTGAGAATCAATGCTGCTATGCAGAGGTCGTGGGGACCATATTCTTTACTATCCTTCTTGGTAACTCTTTCTTTATTTCACATGGCTAAGTAAATTAAACAAACCACAAACTTACCTGGGAAGCAGAACTCTTTTGTTTTTCCTCCCCACTCCCTGAGGCATGTATTCTCCATTCAGGACTGATATTCCCTCTCAGTGGGGAACATCTGGCATTTGCTCAAAGATTGCATGCCAGTTCTAGCCTGTACTAAGCAGAAGCTGCTCCCCTTGTTGAATACAATTACATTGGATCCATTTTACTTTGTTCTCATATATAAGAGCAGGATAAAGTTTAAACATGACCACTGGCTCTTCCAAGTGGAACCTGTTTTTCCAAAGGCGTGAGCTGGTGCCAGTCATCCCTCAAGCTCGCCAAAGGTGTCAGAGCTACTGCTGAAACGGACCTTTTTCTTCAAAGTTTTCTGTCTTTTCTAACCCAAATTCTCCATGTGGGTAATGTGAATAGCATTTTTATTCTTTAGCAAATATATGATTGGGGAGTTGGAGGGACTTCATGATTATTTGAATAGGTGCAAACAATCATCCATCTTAAATTTACATACAGAGCTTGTGTGACTTCCTTGGCCTGATTTCTGTAGGCAGGATAGATCTTCATTCCCTCCTGTTACTGTAATACCCCTTATTGCTGGTGTCGTATTCCAAATGTTCTCTGCTGGAGTGAAAATTTCAGTCTCCATTGTCAGTCAGCACTCTCTAATTAAAATACCAGATTCTGGAAACAAATGGGTTTGCTTCTAGTCTGTTCTTTTTTTAAAAAATTTAGCTTGATTGCTCTAACAATGAAAAGAAAGCTAATAAAAGCTAAAATAACATCATCCCATTGTTTCTGTTGTGGGGTCAGGCATCAGTTCTCAAAGAAAGGTGAACTCCAACTTGGGGCTTCCATGCAATCAGAATTTGGCCTGACAGACAAAGTAGCACATGTTTCATAAAGTCAGACCAAACACAAATATAAGCCCGGAACTGCTATATATCATATCCCTTCTCCTAAAACAGGATTCATGTTTGTGTAATGAGGCTTCAGTTATTATCTTCACAGAGACAATTTTGTTATTGGTGATGCTTTCTACCCCCAGGGAGAAAATCCACTGAAGAAAATGCGAGTTTTACTTTTGGTTTTTGTGAAAGGTTTTTGCTCATATTACTTTTAGAATGGATACCAGATCAAGTTGTGACTTTGGAAGTAAGTTGTTTTTTAACTCAGCAAGATGCATTTTAGCAGTTGAGGTATTCTTATTGATATTTTGGTAGCAGAGGACTTTTTGGCTGCTTTCATCCTTAGTCCTATTTTCACTTCAGTAAAGAAGTTAGCTTACATTCATATACCGTAATACCCTGCCTTTCTTCACGTAGCTTGGTTATGCTCTTAAAATAAACTGAATAATCCCTTTTTATGTTCAATTAAGGGGAAAAGGAAGGGATTTGTAGGTCTACACATTCTCTATAGTTTAGGAAGATTTCTTTTAAGCGACCAAATCAAAACCACCATCTTTATTCTTATTTTTATTTTTCCTAGTGAACATTACATTATAGAGGTCCAGCTCCCAGCAAAGATGTTTGAGCTGCTGCCACAAGAGATTAAAGAAGGAAAACTGCTTCGCATGTATCCAGTGCTCTTTAATGTTGGAATCAATGAACAGCAAACACTGGCAGAGAGGTAAGAAAAAGTCATGTTTCATTTTCTGTCCAAGTACTCCATGCTGGTACAGGATATCTCTCAGGATTAGAAATAAATCTTTTTTGTTATTTGCTCTTGGACCATCTCACATTGACTCAGTGTGTATTTTACAAGGTATTAAAGGAAACAAACACAAGCTATGAAGCAATGCAGAACAATGAAAAAGTCCAGATAGGACCATAAGCAGGTCTTCATTTCAGAGTTGGTGCCACGATTCTCTTGGATACAGATGCAAAATGGATTTCTGTTTCAGAGACACAGATTTTTGTTTGTATGCAGTACTTGGAAATTCTCAAACAAGAGTTTGAAAATTCAAAATTCTTATATCCTAAAGATGGGGTTGAAGAGTCTGGACAAGTCATAAGCTAAATAAATTTTCTCAGATTTTTAGGGCTTTTTCCCTGGGTTGGGGAGTGGTAGTTAATAATAGGAAATGCATTAGTAGTATGCTTGTAAAAACACGAAGGCTGTTAAAGTTCTGATGTGTTATTAGTACTCCTCTTCAACAGATTGCTGGAAACTAATTAATTGGTATAATAATAGTCAAAGTTTCACCAACATATTCATTTTCTCTTCCAAGTGAAGGGTATCTGTCAGTCATGTTAAATTACCACGTTTGTGCAGTGCTAAAACTGCTAGGTAGAATTCAGATGTCAACACAGACAGTTACTTTTTAAAAACTTTTTTTATTTTAACTTTTTTTTGTTAACAGAGCATCCAAAATACAGCTAAGCACCACAGGAGTTTTACCTCCTGCTCTTTGTAGAAAGTCAAGTAACATCAGTCTGTTAAAGAAGACTACTAAAGAATGCCATTGGGTAACTTTGGGAATGCTTATGGGAGACTTTTTCAAGTTGAGTGGTTATATGTGAGAAAAATATAGGCAGAAAATTTAAATGGGAGGCATAGACTGAACCAAATGACAGTAAAAACTGGCATTTTACTGGTGAAAGAGTTGGACAATTGTTTAGAGAACTCGGGAAGTTCTTGAAAATGACAATATGTTATTCCTGATGCCAAAAAGAGGAAAGCACTGAGAGGAGTTACATGGCCAAAGTCAAAAATGTGCAAAAAACAACGAAACCAGTCATGACAGTTTTGAATAGGACATATCTCATTTTCCAAAATAAGAGAGAAAGCACAATGTGGTAACCAAGAGGCTAGCTGGTGAGAGCTTGCATGTGGGGGATAGGCAGGAAGAACTGAGTTTTATGAATGTTCTGTAGAAAAATTTGGCAAGGTTTAGAAGCAGCCTGATTACCTGGGGGGCTGTAGAAGTGATGGTATGAGAAGATGTCTCGCTTGCAGGGGAAGCAGCAGGTTTCCAGTGGTCATTTTACATTGTGCACAAAAAAAGCCATGAGAGAGAACAATAATACCCACATTTCTGTAAATATGGATATGCACTGGTATCAACCAAGCAAATAAATTCAATGCAGAAGCAGTTTTCTGCATGCAGTTACAATCTGCTTTTGTCTTAATTCAAAATACTGCTTAACTCCTAAAGTTGCACAGTTGTTTTTGAGACTGAAAACACTAAACATGATTTTTGGCTAAAAATATGGGGGGGTTTGTGGGATAAAGAACATAAGGAGATAAAAACATTTTTCCTGGCGATTTTCTAGGAAATGTTACTCTATTACATTAAAAAAAATTTTTCTTTTTTTTTTTTTTTTTTTTTTTTTTTTTCTGATAGAATACACTTGAGAATATTTTTTATTTAAAATAAACATGCAGCAATGGCTACTGAGGAAATCTTCTCCCTTTGGCCCACTGAAATAATTGCTTCCTTTGTGCACAATATAGCAGTATATTTGGTATCTTCTGATCTGTGTCCCCTTCTCTCTGAGTTTCTCACTTGCATGCCCATGCCTCTTTTCCTGCACTCCTCCTTTTCCATTTCAAAACTGTTCTAAAGATAAATTGAAAATACTTGGCCCTAACTGCCATGGGGACATTCCTGTCTTTACAATCATATCCCTGTAGTACCATGAGATTTATTTTCTTAGCCTGTGAAATGTGGCCAATGTAGAAATCTTGATCTCAGGGAGAAAGAGATTTGTTTACATAGCCACAGTTAGTTTGTAGAAAAGCTTCTCTTCCATCTTGTGTCAGTTCGATATTGTTTGGCTCTTAAGGAAATTAATATGCTTAAGCAACAGCAGCACTAAGAGAGGGAGGAGTTGGTGCTCCCTGCCTATTGGTCCTATTTGGAATTCCCCCAAAATGCCTTTCCATTTATTCAGGATTAGTGAAGGCAAAAAGAATAAGTGCCTTATTGCATGTTTGCAAATGGATTTCTTTATTAATAAATTCTTAGAAGAATTATCAATCAGTGATGATCTCGTTTCAAAAATTAGTTCCAAAATGCTCAACAACTTAACTAATGCATCTTTGACAAAATTGAATACATTCAGCACTATAGAACAAGTAATATAAAATCAAAGTTATTTCTTTATGCAAATAATTATGAAGGATCATTTATCTTTGTTTTGGTTTGGGGGTTTTTTTTCATGATTTATTTTGTATTTTCATAGATTTGGAGATACCACTTTGCAGGAAAACATTAACCAGGAAAACTTAGAACTTCTCAAAGAATATTACAAGTTATTTACGGAAAAAATGCCTCCTGATTGTGAGTACAAAATAATGTGGCATCCAGATGGCTTTGAAAAGCTTTGATGGGTAAAAGGTTATAAGACAGTTATATTAGCAGAATTCCATAATTTGTTCCATAAATTTAAACATTTTGTATCTGTACACAGCCCTGCTGATCTCAAGAGTGATTTCAGGCCCAATGCCACAGCAGAAACTAGAGAGAGAATGAAACAGTAGGAATGATGAATTGAACAGCTATTTTAAGTTATTAAACGAATAAATGTCTTAATTTCTCAAGGACAGTCGGTACCTACTGTATTTGTACAGAAATACTTGGTGGGAAATTTCATCAGCTTCAGTCATTCCTACTGTTATTATTCTGAAAATTTGTCAAGGTTTGGTGAACCACTGGGAAATCTGCGGATGCAAATGCAAGCAATGAGCCACATCATCATGATATGAATAACAAGGTTTCATTAGAATAGGCTCTGTATTCCACTTTTATAGAAATTCCATAACATTAACATTACTATGCTGTTACTCTGATTGCCAAAAGCAAGGACTGAAAATATGTTTGTATTAATCTCATCCTGTTAAAGTAGTTTTAATGCCCCAAGTACAGTCCCAAATGTTGCCAATTTAACAGCCTGATTTTTAAATCCTGTGCAAAGCTTTGATGCATCACTGAGTATGAATACATGTTTATCTCTGATATCAGCATGATTTTAATTTGTTAAAAATTTTGACAGAAACAAAAGTTCTCTTCCTAAATGGTGGGCAGGAACACCATCCATCCACCCACACACCTAGTATTTCTAGGATGTCTACAGGGAAACTCATACAACAGGTTGGGTAATTAATTTAGGGGAATCTTGCCAAGAAAATATCCTTGAAAAACTAACCTCATCCAGGTTAGGATTAAGGTAAATCTGCTACCTCTCATATGGATTTGATTATATAAAAGCAAAAATTTGCATGCAGATAGTATTGGCTGCTTTTCATTAACATAATTTAAACTTGTAGACTTCCTGCAGGATTATTAGTGAGCCACACAGCTGCTGGACTTCGTCCAGACTGTGCAGGCTTTTGAAAATGAATCTTGTCTAGTTCATCATGTCTTTTTTGATTTGTATAACTACCTTGCTTTTTTCCCTACCTGTAAGAACTGAATCTCTTCTTTATACAAGTTTTTATGGAACACAAAGCACCTCTTGGTTCCACTGCCCTTCCCAGTAGCTCCCTGCCGGTATATGGAATCACTCTTTTGCTTTGGAGAGATGTGCCTTTTGAACCAGCCCCCTGGGAAAAAAAGTGAAACTCTCAGACTTGTTCATTTTGGGGGAGGACTTCAATCCCTTCCCTGCTCCTCCACCTCTGGAAGACAAACCTCCATCCAAGGCCGGCAGCAGCTCTGGTGCTTGGGCCAAGTGAGAGGCATTCAATATTGATGGCTCTTTGATGGCTTTGTCCCACCTTTCCAGATTATTTCCTGTAGTGCCAAATCTGTGCTGCAAAATAAATGCAGGGCCGTGTTCCCAAAGCTGTTAGCTCCAAACAGTGCCCATAAAGTCTAACAGAATTTGAGGGCTTGCAGCCCTGTTTACTAGGCTGTTGCATCCACCCTTGGCAGCCTCCCTTGCCTGCTGCTTCATTCATATATTCCCTTTCAAATAATTCAGTTTTCCACTCCCAGAAAGGTAACCCCACCTTTGCTATTGGTTTTCCTCCCGTGTCTGTATTTCCCTTTGCCAATAATATTAATGCTTGTAACTAAGCATACACTGACTTTCTATGTTCCTTAAGATGAACATACACTTCCCCATTCATCCATTTTTTAACTTCTTAAATTCTTTTAGCAGAAACTGAAAATAAAAGTGTGCTCTCAGGAAGATTCCTACCAAAAGTGCTGACCAAATATAACTCTGGTTGAGGCACCAGAATGGTACTGTTTTTATAGAAATGCTAAGGATATTAAGGGTCCAAAAATGTAAGGTTGTTGTTTAGTGGTACATAATGAAGCAAAACCAACAAGGCTGTTTAGTACTTCCAGGCTTCTCCCCCTTACATTCTATGAGCCTGATATGATGGTTTAATACTGTGGGGGACCCAAGCAGTTTAAGCAATTGATCATTTCCAGTCAAGGTGCAACTTGTTTGGCAGTGCTGTGAAGTAGGAGATTCTTGCTGTACCTGTGGTGAAGTCACCCCTCTGAGATGCTGCATTTTCTGCCATGAACCAAAGAAAAGCTGCCTGGAAGCAATAAAATGTTTAGTGAAACATTTACATAATCTCAAAGCATCTTTGTCATTGTGTGCTCCTCTGTGTTTTAAAGGAACAGATGCAGCCATAAGTGTAATAGTCTAGCAGAGCATTATCTGTTTTTATGTGCTCTGCATTATCTGTGTAGTATCAGAACTTGCATATAATACACAGTTAAAACAATCCTCATTAAGATGATTGCAAAACTTCTTTGGGTGTACCTTTTATTTTTTTTTTTTTTTGGGTTTGTGAGGTATTTTTAGACAGCACACTGAGTGAAGCAACTTAGTTCTTTTTGAATATATTTCAATTACTTTTTACTAAGAATCATGGATAAGGGAAGCTACAGAATTTATGAGATGTAAAAGGTAAAAGCCTGTTGAAAAGAGGGATCATTCCAACTTGGATCACATTAGGAAAATGGATATTGACCTTCATTAATACTTCTCTCATTTTTATTCTTTCAACTGCATGTAAGTCTTTGACCTTAGTTTTGTGGCCTGGGTTATGGATTTTTTCCCCTCACTGGATCGAAAATTACTTTCTCGGCTTGAAGAAACTGTATCCATTGATCAATTTAATTTCAGTTTGTTTCACTTGTTCTGAACCCTTTTTTGGTGATAGCTATAATTAAAATTCTTTTTACTTCACCACCATGAGAAGAAATAATTTCAGAAAGCAGATTCTGCTTGTTTTTATTGATTTTCAAAACTAGTGAAGATACATGTAACATTCAAAACCCCCCTCCTATATATACATAAGAAACAGGGGGAAATTAAATTGCCTACTCTTGAAATTTTGCTACAAATTTAGGATAAATTAAGCTTCAACTTAGATGCCTGAACCCAGAACAGGGATAGGTAAAAGCAGGTAAAAATTTTGGATTTTAAGTAAAACTGAAATTATTTTCTACTTCAAATAAAGCCCTAGTTAATCTCAGATTGAGAAATACACTTTGTTGCTTTTTAGAGGGGATACTTGATGCTGCTTAACCCATATGTTACATTATACAAAAAACTCAGAAGCATTTCAAAACAAAAACTAGATGTTTCAATTTGAACACAAACCCAGAATTTTTACTTTAAAATAAAATCATCCCACCAAAGCAGTTGTAATACACTCAGGTTTTCTTTCTTATTTTTATTGAACATCTCTCATAGCTGATGAACAGAACTATAGCAGAGATTTTATTTTGTTTTTCACCATCCATTTGGAAGATAAAGGTTGAAGATACTTTAAATTTCCACATGAAGATCTTAGGGAGGACAACCCAATACTCAGAAAGACATAAGATTTGCTTATTCCTTAAATATTTAGCTGGTAATTTCCATCCAGTGTTCCCAAACAAGGCTGTAAATAGACCTGTTCTTCACCATGAGCATTCTTTAGTCATGAGAACCATATCACCAACCTTATCATAATGAGCAACTTCATAATCCTTTTTTCCAGGTTTACCACATTTTCAGGAACAAAATGATTTAAAGGGATTGCTAGAAAGTCTTCATCAAAATATCCAGGCCAAAAAGAGGAAGAATGTAGAAATCATGTGGCTGGCTGCAACGGTAAGCTCTCTTATTTCAAAGAAATTTATGAACTAATGATGAACTCATTTTCATAAGCCTGCTGATACTGTAAGTGCAATGGATTTTCAGGATATGATTGGAGAACTCAGAGGTTAAAGGAGGCAGATGTGCTGAAATTATTTTCTAACGTACTCATTCTCATAGTCACACTCATGAATTTATCTCTTCTTCCTCCACTTAAATTGAAGACAATTTCTTTTTCTCCCTTTTTAAACTGGTAGAACCCACTAGAATTTGAGCCATTTTTTCCATATCCACTCTTTGATAATAAAAAGTTACTCAAAATAATTTCTTTTTTTTAGTGTCCTTGAAGTATGATGCAAGACATAATTGCTTGCTATGGATTTTTTTTATTTTTTTTCTTTTTTTTTTTTTTTTTTTGCTATTGCTACATTCAACTTTTGATTTTCTATAATTGAATTAATTTCACAAATAACTGTTGCAAAAGACATGCAGAGAATAGATAATCAGACACAAGGAGAACACAAAGAAAATTGTTTCTCTAACAATGATTAATAATTTGCTTTTTGCCTGTAATTATTTTCTGTTTCCCAGTTCTGTGGGGTTTGCACATACATATTAAAAAAAAAAGGCCAGGAAAACAACTCTTAGATGTTTATAAAGGGCTCAAGCTTTTCAGGAATGGGAAAATCGTCCAGGTAGTTGGCTTACATTTACAAGTACCCTTGGTATCCCTTCTCCATTTTACCAGCAGAGAGTTTTTGGTATCTACTGAAAGTGAAGCAAGACTTTGTGTTTTGGGAGACTCAAATATATATACCCTACAGGGCAAATAAATATTTGATACAAAATTATTAATAACATTTTCCATTACTTTTGATTAACACCAGGGAAAAGCCATTCTTAACTGTATCTTTGTTTTAATAATGCTGCTGTAACTTTCATATTGCTAATAACATTTTGCCATATGGTTAATAAATATTATCATATGCTATTGCAGAATAAATTCTTTGTGAGTGGAATATAAAGGTTTTTTGCAGTACCTGTCCTGCAATTACTATGCTTTTAAAAAAGAAAAAGGCATCATATAAAATGAGCTACAAAGAATGTGCTCAATCTTCAGGAATAGAAAGCTGTATTTCACCCTCTATTCAGGGTTCCCTGAAAATAATTTCATGGATAAAAAGCATTCTTTGCACATACAAAGTGTTTCAGGTTTTTTCATTTACTGAATTCTATTTCTTTTTATGTTCCCTTACTTTAACTTTCTGAAATGTGTACTTCTAGTTCCAATGATGTACACACTGTTATACTATGTCCCATTTACTTCTTGAAAAAGATGTAAGAATAAAACTTTATCAGTGCAGTAGCTGTGCAATATCACTTTTTTATTGCAGTAGGTGTATGAGATTCCACGTATGTATTTGTACCTGAATGTAATCCCTGATATAATTGGATTGTAAGAATAAATCTAATAGAAGTTAAGTCTACTTCTTCTCCTCTTATGTCTTCCCTAAATCAGTCCACCACTCATCCAGAATAATTACCAGTGATTTTTTTTTTTTACTTTATTTTTTTAATGATTTTTAAAATATTTAAATTTCTTTTTAGTAAGACTCCTTCACATTGAATAGCCCCCATGACTCATGGACTTCCAGAGATACTAGTATAAAGAGAATTAATTAATCTGTTCAATTCAACAGTTAACTTCTTTCACACCATTATTTATAAAAATTATCATATAATACTTAATTTAAATCACAGTGCAACTGTTCAAATTTTTTAACAGATTTAACTTTTAAAATTTAAAATTATAGAATGGAAGTAACACTCATAGGTTCTCCTTCACTATCTTGTACCTCTTTGGGTTCTAAGTAGGATTCGCTTAATTGATTCCCTAAATTAAACTTTTGAGATTGCCCTCACCATGGTATCACAAAGAACTGAAAGGCTCTAAGTATTTTCTGGGCCATTGATTTTAATAGAATTTTTGAGAATGCAATTAATGGATGAAGAAATGCTTATTTGCTGAACTGACATTGTGGAGATCATGTTCCAGTTTCATCCTGTGAGCTCTCCCATGATAGCCAACATGGGAATTTCCTTTTTTGTGATTACTGCTGTAATTTATTGCCCTGCCCTGTTCTCACAAACATTTTGGGATTTCATATGGTTATACCTGTGATTCTCCAGGGACAGGTGTAAGCAAAGTATTACCTTTTCTCAGGACAAATTATGTCTGGGGAAATGTAGACCCTGCACTTCAGCATGGCAGTTCTCCTTCAATTTTTTTTTTTCCTAGTAAAATATTGTTTAAAACTAAAGTATAAACTATTAGACTGGTACAACCACAGATTGATTCTTAAGGGGAGAAATCATCCTCAAAAATGTCATGCTTCCTTTATGCCTTATAACTTTTCCAAATTATAAGGGAAAGTAGAGAGTCCATAGCAGTCATTTGTATTAAGACTGCAATAAAGTAATTTATTAATTATGAGTCATGCATTGAAGAGTTTACCTCTTGAAAATAAGAACTGTTTAAGTTCAGATGTGTCTTCATACCTTCACAAGAAGTTAGTCTGCTGCAATCATTTTGTGAGTTAAGACTTATCAAGGTTTTTCTTTATTTATTAGGTATTTGGATGATTAAGCTTTCATTGAATAGGTTGGCTGCTAGATTAAGTGAGGAAACAATGAAGAAATTGTTTCTTTTATACTTACAAAAAATTACCTTTTATAGTTATAAAATCCTATTTCAAGTTCAGGTATTGAATGTACCGGTACTAACTTTTAATTGGCACTTTCCTCCTGAGAAATGCTGTAACTCTCTGGATGCTCTCTCTGGGCTCACAGAGCTGTAGGGGCTGCACAGCCTGCCCAGTGGGAGAAGGGCCAACCTGTGGGGCCTGCCTGTGTTTCAGATTTGCCGGAAGCTGAACGGAGTGCGCTTCACCTGCTGCAAAAGTGCCAAAGACAGGACATCCATGTCGGTGACGCTGGAGCAGTGCTCCATCCTGAGGGATGAGCACCAGCTGCACAAAGACTTCTTCATTCGGGCACTGGATTGCATGAGGAGGTAGGTGGAGCTCCGTGCACTTTGAGCTAGGCCAGGGCCGCCAGCACAGAGGGGCTAAAGCTGGTTCTAAATGGCCAGTAGAGCCCAGGCCTGGCTGAGCCCGACTGCTGGGAAGTCACCTCTGGAGTGCAGGGTCTTTGCAGCTGAGTGTTTTTTCAGTAAGCAACAGTTTCTAAAACAGATATGTAAAACCATGTCAGCTCACTGTAGAATCTGAGCAGCAGTCTGAACAGCAGTTGCTTTTAAGAAAGTTATATTTCAGTTCTGAGGGTATTTTAAAAACAATTTTCACAGCCATTAAATAATTTGCACAACATTTACACAAATACTGAGAAAGCAGAAGAAGCATTTGTTACAAATGGCAATGCTTACTAGTCTGTGTTTTTGAAAAGAAACATTCGAGTAGGTTTGTACTGGTAGTGGTTGCCATTAATATCTGATGAAATCTTTACTATGCTTTTAAAAAGTTAATTAAAACATGTTTTATTCTAAATTGCAACTATGCAGAAATTGGGGCTGATGTTATCAGGAATGTGTAATTAAAAGATGTAAAGATTTCTCATTACCTGAGTCTTTGATGAATAAGAAACCTTATTGAGCAAACAAGTTTTGATCACAAAATGAATCCAGGTGCTAGATTTAGATTGTCAAAAGAAATTTTCATCATTGGTTTTAATGAGCTTGATCGTATAGCTTTAATCATATCATAACAGTTTTAATCATATTGTCTATAGGAGTTTTAAAACACATATCCACAACACTAGAATAATATATAAAAAAGGTAATGGCAAAACTAATAGAAAATATTTTCATTAGCCTGCAAAGTAACTGAATCATATCTTGGACTTTCATAAAACACAGATTGTTTGTATGGTAGATTTGTAAAGATCATACTCAGTAAACAATCGTGTTTGCAGTATGTAATGGGTAATTCTGGACCTTCAGATTTATTATTGCCAAAGTAGGGGTTTAATGTCTAGATTAATACTGTAAGTTTACCCACATAGTGTCCTTTTGTCCTTTGGCAAAGATAGCTGTTCTAAAGAAAAGAAGGTAATTTTATAGAGAATAAATGAGCCGAGATGGCTCAGCTGTAGGTTTGGTTCACAAGGTGCTGCTAACACAGTGTCACGTGGTGTGTTGATCTGAGCTGTATGATTTTGGTTGTACTGTTACCTTGCATAAATCCCTCAGACTCTGTAGTAATTCAGTGAGTGAGTGACTTTTGTGCAGTCTTTCATAACTACATGTTTTGTCATTATTGAGTTGGGAGTTTTCTGTGTTAAATTCCATTTGTTGGCATTTCAAATGCTCTTTTTTTTTTTTCTTTTTTTCTGTTATGTCTCCAATAAATGCAAAAGTGTGTAAGCTACAGTAAGCTACCAGACTCAGGAAAATAAATAAATTAATTATATAAAATCACCATAATGTTAGAATAGCATTGAGTAGAGTAGTGGATTGGAAAACTTTCACAGACATAAATATAAATTTTTTGAAACCCTAACTTATTAGTACATAAATCTAGTAGGTTTTTGTAGATCAAAATATTAATTATTTTGAGTGGGTTTATGTCATGTAACTGATTTGAAAGTTGAGAAGATTAATACGCGTGCAGGTAACGGTGATTTGAAGTCACAAAAGAATGATGTAAAGACAAAAAAATCTGAATAGTACTTAAAAATTAAATTAACAGATGGGTATATGAGATTGAAGTACCATTACAATAATGTAATATCTATCAGTTATGCTGTAGTTGCAAACAGAGAAAAGCTTTATCCTGCTCTTCGCCTGTAAATGAATTTCAGATTTGAACCAAAGTAGATAAAAGATGTGTTGGATGGGAGGCGATAACTTTGATTTGGGTGGTAGGATTGCCTGAGGATTAAAGCAAAGGCTTTGCAGAGGCTTTCTGAAGTAGTGGCAGTAGCATACAAAATAATTTGCACCATCAGGATAATAAAGAAAGAAATTAATCTTCTAATTATGGTAGCTGGTATCAGTCTAGCACTGTTCACATAACTAGAAGGACAAAAATAAAATTAAAAACAAACAAACAAAAAAAACCCAGCCAAATGACTCATTTTCCCTCCCAAATTACTGTTTCTCCCTCCATGAAAAGCTGGCCAATGAAAGCCCAAAAATTCAGAAGGGTATAAATGTCCAGTGAGAGCATAGTACTTCATAGTGCTGCCATTGAGAGTTGGCCTGGCAGTTTAAGATGTGTCTTTGAGTGAGGAGTTTGTATCTTTGGTGCTACAGACATTCAGCAGGGACTGCTGCTCACTGCCCTGGGCTGCAGTGCCTGGAGCAGTGCTGGAAGGGAAACAGCACTGCTGCTTGGGTGGCCTGGCAGGGACCCTCCAGCTGGGCACGGCTCCCATCAGCAGCTGGAGAAAGGAGCATTGCAGAGAAAGGCGTTTTGAGACAGAAAACTGGGAAGGAAAGAGCAGACAGGCAAAAGAGAGGAGAAAAAACTTGATTTCCACAGGTGTTTCAGCTAAATGTCCTGTATTTCACTTAAGGAAAGTTTGACAACTGTATTTTTGAGGTTTGTGTGAATGAGGTCAACAGACTTGTTTGGTAGCCATTATGGTACTTATCCTTTCATGGTTTCAATTTATTTGATTACATTTGCAGGTCTGAAAGATAATTCTGTACATTTCTAAAATTTTCATTAGGTACTTTTAGCAGCTTTTAGAATGATTTTCACATCTAGAAGACCCTATTTTATTTCAAGGGCAGACTGAGGAAAAGTATTTGCTATTTAATTTGCAATTTTAGCAGTTTTTTCCCCAATGAATCTTCTCTAGATCACTTTGTTAAACTTTGTCAATCAAATCCCTTTGTGCTGATTGCCACAAATTGCTTTTAAGCCTTTCAAAAGAACAAGTAGACATGAAAAATTCAATTTTAACATCCAGAATCTTAACAGACTGAATTGATCTTTGAAAGGCTTATTTTAAGAGTTAACAGTAGGAGATAGAAACTACTGTGAAACTAAGTGAGCTGTAGAAGTAAATGGTGATTTAAAAGCATTCTTTATTGGAAATGCCATCATTTTGAGATATGAAAATTATAAAGGTGCCTGTGTAGCTGTAAGGCTTTTTCTTTTTCTGCCAGTGCTGACACAGCTTTGCTGACTGTTGGAAAAGTGAAGCATGTCCTTACAGGTTCATGCTTTCTTGCCACCAAAAGCTTGGAGAAGTAGGACTTCTGTGTGCTGCTGCTTTTCAGCTTCTTTGGGGTCCCCAGAATTTTGAGCAATCCAGAAGTTAATCCCAAAGTTTCAGCATATTTGCTTTGGTGTACATTGCATAAACCTGTTTTGGAAAATACTGCCTATAGCTGGTTTTTTAATGACTTAGTTTGTAAGTGGAATTGTTGTCTTTTAGTGATAAGCCATGCAATGTTTTTTGCTTCTTTATAAAAAAGGGCTGTACGAAAATCCTTCTATCAGTTCTTCCTTTCACTTAGGAAAAATGTGATGAATGAAGCAATGATGGGAATGCACACTTTATCATTCACAATATGTAATGGATGGCTTTGTCCTCAGTCATAAATCTGGCCATTATGATGCTGCAATTGGTGTGTACCTGAAGCAACCATTCTATAAATAATTCCACATATTATAATTTCCTTGATATAGGTTTGCAACTTCGATTGATCTTTGTGACATGAGTAGTGCAGAATGAGAAAAATCAATATATCATCCCCTTTGTATCAAGTGCCTGTAATTCACATAATATTAAAATATTGTTTATAGTGTCACTGCCACTTCCAAGTCATTTTTTGCGGGCATCAATATTATTATTTTTCCCTTCACCAATACATGAATATTTCTTATCATTCAGTGTTAACTCTATTGTAAGAGATAGTAGAGGCACAAAACTGATTTACCTGAGTTCATTGAAGTATCTGTCCCATAATTCTACTTTTTGTTTTTAGAGCTGGCTACAGTTAAGGGATAATGGACCCTGGTGGACAGCACATAATGAAGAAACTGTAAAAAAAAAAAAACAAACTTTTTTTTTCTTTTTAAAAGGTTATTTCTTTTCTGAATCTGTTTGGCTTTATTATTTCAGTGACAGGATCTCTTTTGGAGGTTGTGAGTAGTGAACAACCTCAAAATCTTCTGTCATTGAGCATGTGTCCAATAAAGCCTCAAAAGTAGTAACAGACAAAGGACATGACAAATCCACTGTCTATGGAGAATCCTCCATGCTGTCAGCCTTATCATCATTCTTAGCAGGGCATAACACCTGTCACGTATTTCTGATATTGGATAGAAGATTTGCCTCAATGTGGGACACACTGTTTCCACTTGAAATAGTTAAGGATATTTCAGGGTGTTTTAGATGAATTACCTATCAAAAATCTCATTGAAGCACAAATTCAAAGAATTATCTGTGCAACAAGTATTGGGCTTTTGATGACCCAGTTATGAAGAAAATAACTCCTTTTTTTAGGAGCTGTTTGAGGACAGCTTTTCTTAAAGATGAGTGAAGTGAGGAAGAGGAATAGCTGTAATAGCTCTTTGATCAGGGACTTTCAGATGTTCTGGGTGCTGAGATGGACCTTGGCCAGGGAAGAGCCTCTACCCAACACCAGAGCTGTAATTGCCACATGGACTAGGAAGCAGGAGCAAAGAGACAGGATTAGAGACAAGGATGATCCATGTGCAATTCTCTCTGTGCCTTTCTCCCATCTCTCAACTTTCACCTTGCCCCTGTGAGCTTATGGCAAAAGATGCAGCTGATGAGGGATTGCAGAGAAGAGGAGGCAGAAGCTCTCCTCTAGCCTGTTTCCTGGCCCATTTGGCCTTGTCCATCAATTCTTTTTTCTTCTGAAAGTATAAGCACAGTGCAAACAAAACTTCTAAAAAGGAGAGCCTAGCTTCCAGTACAGATTTTTATGTCATTCTATGGCTCTTTAGAAACAAAACATTTCTATTTTGAGGTAGAAACTGTAGATGATTTGCAACACCTGATATACTGATTGAAACCTGGGCATTAAGTAACAGTAAGGTCCAGTTTTGGTGCATTGAACCACCACCAATTTTGTATTTGAAAACTAAATTACTGGTTTGAGGTTTTTTTAATGGCCACAGTGTGCAGAGGAAAAGAAAACAAAATGGAGAGAGATGGCCACAAGATGTAATGAGAGTCAATGCCATTGACACCCTGCTGTGGAGCCTTTTGGAATTAAGATCTATTTCTGACCATCCTTCTGGAAGGAAGAGGAGGATTATAGACAATCATTGTGGGCAAAGTATCAAACAGTAGTTGAAAAAGCTATGATAGATCTAAGCTTTTCTAACATAGCTTCTAAATTTCACAGAATTTAACTTCATAATGTATCTTTAAAGCAAGTCTCAGGTTTTAAAGGCTTAAAAGAAACCAAGGGAAAAAATAAAATAAAGGTAACCCATGCACACTTTATTTGCACTCTGGAAGGTCCTGAGGTTCAGACTTCTACATGGACAAATTAAGTATAATTGGCAGTTGTTTTGTAATATAGCCTCACATTATATGAACCAGTTTTGTCTAGTTCACTGGGGTCAGATGCTTCAGTTCATGTTTTGCAAGGGAATGTTCTCTAGCTGACTGCAGATGTTTAATTCTCCTGACCTAATTTCTCCAAATTCTTTCTGAGTGCTGTTTTCAGACTTCTTTCTGATCAACACCCTAGTCAGAGTCCCGAGAGCTCTTATGTGATCTTTTTCATCTTTCTCTTTTTTACTACACTTTTTCTTGAATATTTCCCTCCTTTCTCCCTCGTGACATGTGTGTCTGCCTCTTTCTTCTCCTGTTCAGAGTTTGGGCTCTGGCCTCAGTCACAGCACAGAGAGAACAGCAGAGCCAGTCCCCTGCCTCATGGTTTCGGCTTCATGTTATAGCAGTAATCCTCTGCCAGGGAAAAGAACAGCAAGAAAAGCCTTGTTCAGCTCCTTGACCTGGCATATGTGGAATCCTCAGAGTATGTACCTGATGAATTTTAATGAGGCTTTGGTAGGAAGAGATTTGAGAGTCTTGCAGGAGCAGCCTCTTTTTGATAGTTGCATCTCTCACATCTTTATTATCTCGGTGCAGGATATAAAATCATGTTCTTCAGCATAGAGGTATTAGTAATTCTCTCAAAAGAAATAGAGGGAGAAAAAGGTTTTTCTTTTTTCTTTCTTTTTGTCTTCTCTAAATGTCATTGTAAGTTTAAATTTTCACATTCAAAATGAACTAACTATTGCAAGTAGATTCTTAATGGGGAAAGCATTTTAGCTTTAATTATAATTCCCTTTCCTCTGGAACCTGTAATAATATTCTTGTACCAATCACTTGGAAGGAAGGAGTGTTCAAGAGAAAACAGTGCAATCTTTTCCCAGTCTTTTCAAGGAATATTTAGAGAAGTGACTTAGTCTACATCAATGTAGCAGGCAGTAAGCAAGACTTCTGAAATAATGCTTAGCTTTCCTGTCAGTGCATGAAGGTAGAGCCAATAGAAATCTGTATTGTGTCTAAATTTTGACACCAGTGTTTGGGGTGTCAGTCCTTGAAATGCACCTGCTCCTTCTTCAGTCACTACTTAGGGAAGATGAGGACTTCAAGAGGACTCACAACTTGACAGTAAATTTTATATAATAGGAAAACATAGTAATATATCAATTGTAGTATACAATATTTGATTGTATATGAAAAGAAATTAATTTTCAATTGAAAAAGATGTTAAGCAACACTTAAGTTTCAGCTTTGTGACAAGAAACAACCCTTGATTCCCTGTGATCTTTTTGCTGAAGATTTGGGCCACTCTGCCCTTTGACTTCAGACTGTATCTGCCAGAGTTATCCAAAGAAGCACTGGGTTTATGGAATTCCAAATAAAAACTTGCCTTACTCTCAGTTGTTCTGCTCTAATTTGTACTTTTTATTTCTCACTGAGATATTGATGAGACAAACAATCTGTTAAGTAGTCCAAATTAGTATTGGTCATATCTTGACCTAAATGAGAGTACAGAGAACTGAGCTTTGTCTTTGCTGTCTGCGAATGTTTTAATTATTCAGTATAGACAGTGAGAAATGTGTGTAATTAATTACCATGTGCACTCTATGGTCACTTAGTTTTTAAAACCAACCAAATGAAAAAACATTATCCAATAAATTTTCTTTCCCATTTAGTGCTACAGTCTGTATTTGGATGCTTAATAGTGCAGAAGTGAATTTAAACACTGCATTGATTAATTACAGAAAAAAAAATAATTAAAAAAAAAAGTAAAAGCAAATGCTTCCTAAAAACGTCTTCTAAAGTAAAGTGTTTATATCACTTTTGCCACACATATATCCATAGTTCTGGATTTTACCTGTCATAGTTAGACAAATCTAGCATGCAAGTAGTTAGATGATTGTAAAATATTGTTTGGTGTTCAATTTTAAGATTCTTCTAGTTGTTTGTGGAAAACTTCATTTAATTTATCCATTCATTTAGTGCTTCATTGCTTATTTAGAGCTTCCACAAAAGACAAGGTCTCACCAGAATTCAAAGACCAGATGTATTATAATCACCAGACTAATACCAGGTTTCTTCCTGTTAGATTTTCACTTTAATCAACATTTCCTGGAAGAGTGTATGGGGAAAATCCTGTATGCATATTTATTATCTGTTGAAAATCCAAGTCCTATAGCCGAATTACCCTGGCTTTGGCCATGTTCAGCTAAGTCTCAGGAAGAGCAACACGGCCAAGTCTAAAATTTAGATAAGAAAGAAGCAGGAAACGAGAGTAAGAGGGCAGTAGCAGTATACAATAGATATTTAAAGCTATCACACAGGCAATCTCTTCAATAAATTATTGGCCTCTAAAGCAATGTTCTTCTCAGAGTAACATAACTTGAGCAGGGAGTGCTCATAACTTCCTGTCTGCAGTCCCAGCAGCTTACAGATTGTCCAAAGGTTGGAAGGGGCACAGAAGGGAGAAGCGACCAGCCGCTCTTCCAAAAGGGTGGTTTTGTAATATAAAATTCTACATTTCTTCAGGAGAAAGATGCTGGAGTGTCAGGCAACAGCTCTGGTTGGCTTAAGTAGGAAGCAGGTAAAAGACACTTCTAGGTTTATCTGCTCTCATTTTAGACTCCTTTGATCCCTTCATAAACTTTGTTTGTTTTTGTAGGAATGCTCCCTGCTTGGATGATAATCTTTTCTTGTCCAGCACCCTGGTTTCAGTTTTCTTCCATAAGAAGTTCAATCCCCTGGGATGCTGTGCAGGCTCAGGGACAGCCACCATCTCTGGGGACTGGCCTGGTGCTTGTTATGTACATGACAAGAGAGAATCCCGCATTCAATCTCCATAATCTCTTTTTCCATTAATTATTATTATTATGCATTCATATGGTGACCTGACACATTCTGTTATACAGTTGTGCTTTCAAATAATTATGGTCCAATTCAACTTCAGCCACTCGATCTGAAATTTTCTATCTCAGATTCTTTAGGGAAAGAATCTAAAATCATATTGGATACCAAAATAGAAGGAGAGATGTAATTGCATGTCATTATCCCCCACCCATATTTTATAACCATAATTTGAGGAACTATCTTAAATTTTTGGGGGTTTTCTCCCTTCTGTCTGCTGCTGTTTTCTTTTTCCAGTGAGCATTTCCCTTTTTCTTACTCTCTTGCAGTAACATCTTGGTGTATTTTGTAGCATCTTGGTATTTTGATAGAACTCTTTTGACCTGAGAAAGTGGCCTTTCTCAGCTCAGCTGAGGGAGTTAGTTTTATTAGTAGTTTCTAGTGGTTGCTTTCTGTGGCAGCTCTGGTTAGGTGAGTGACATTTCATAAGTGCGTCCTTATCATTACAGTAGCCACTGACATAGCTGGCAGCAACAAGTTATTTCTCAGTGTTTACCTGCCGTAAAAGTCCTGGAAGCTGTTTGCAGTGGAACACCAGAGGAGTTTCCTTTTGGATTATTATGTACCTATTATATATTTCCTACTTTCATGATGTTATCTGTAGTCAGCTGGAACTACACACAGTAATGGAGCCAGCAGCATTATAATGCTATTCCATTCTCTGGATCATTCAGAGATAAATCTGGGAGATCATTTTGGGAACTTGCATTCTTAATACCTGAAGTCTCTACTATAATTTTTATTAATAGGAAGCATGTGTTTATAAGGAAATTAATGCAAAGGAAATATTGGAGTCATCCCAAAGTGCACAGCCAACTCCACATATGGCTTTTAATTGCTAGAACAGTTAAAGTAGTTTCTGCAGCCCTGGGACTTAGTGCTGCTGCAGTTGTACTGTAGTTCTAAGCATACCTCTAATGCCAAAATCACTGGGCACTGCTTTGGTTGTGCATCTGTAGTGTTGTTCCTGGGCCCTGCTCTGGGCTTCCTTCTCTGCTGGTCTCCTCTCCCCAGCCTGGATGTTGCCACATGTGTATTGGCTTCTAGCAGTGGGAAAGCACCTGGCTTTTATACTCTGTTGGAGATGCTCCTAATGCCCCAGGAAAATGTCAGAGCAAGTTTCTACTTCTGCAGAGTCTTGTGATTCCAGGCAAGGCTTAGCCAAGATTTAAAGTCCCTTAGACAAGGGAGTTCAGAGGGTGAGAAGGGAATCACTGTTCCCTCTCTCCTCTGTCAAGGGACGAAATACTTTGGTATATGACCCAGCCTTGTTATTACGTTACCTGTTAGTGAGGCAGAAATGTCTCTGCATGTGGTACTCAGGAACTTCACTTATTGTTCTGTAAAACTGTTGTGTAGTTCATGTATAAGAAATCTTTCTTTTTGCCCCTTTCACTCATCATATGTTTCCTGACATATCATCAGCTTTAATTTCTTGCTACAACCTCTGCCTTGACTGCATATTTCCTTACACCTGTGAGAACATTGTAATGTTTGAGTCTTCTTATCACTCATTTCAGTTTAGCTGAACTCAGTCCCTGTGTCCAAACAGGGGACAAACAGGGAACGTGCAGATTCCTGTTCCTTCCCCTCACACCAAGAGCTAGCTCCTACCCTTTTCTGGGGAAAGACAGGCTAAAAAGGCATCAGCTAATTTTAATCTGCAGTAGATCAGTGAGATACACCTGGCTTTAAAACATATATATTTACTCTGCAGCCCTACTCCAGTCAGCATTTTCAAATTTGAGGAACTTGTTTAGGTTGCTAAAACATTGGAAATACTAAGGTGTAATCTGATCACACAGTCATATATTTTATAAAACCCTTCTTGAGGAAAATCTGGTCAATAGTTTGTGTCTTGGGTGAACTGACAAGTCTGATGAAAATACATAATTCCTGTCAAAATAATGTTGAATTTTAAATTCACTTTGCAAAAATCCTTCCTCAATGCTCAAGAGTTGGTGATTTTTAAAATTTAAATTCCTTTATAACTTGTTCATAACTGTTGACAGCAGAATATCCATAGAATCTAAAGTAATCAGCGTAGAAAGGTTTGCAACTTCCAGCAAACTGCCTTGGGGTGGTGTGGTAAATAGAAGATGAGAGGTTCCAGAGTAGGTTGTTGTGGAATGTTTTTCATATGTTTTCATTTTTTTTGTTTTGGGTTTTAGTTCACATAGTTTAACCAAGACTGTCATGGTCTCTATTCTAAGTTTATTTCTGTTAAATACCTTTTATATTGAAAGCCTCAGGAAAGCAAATAAAAATGGCTTCATTGGCACTGTGGCAGAGGTATTATTGCCTGGTTTTGAAGTGATCAAAGTAGTATCAGGCAGAGTCAAGCAGCTACAATAATATCTCATTCTCAAAGATCTATTAAATGTTTCAGAAAATCCACAAGTATCTGTTTTGATAATATTGGTTATAACTGGTTAGGATATTTATCCCATTTACACTTTATAAATTCCACTTTTTTTACTTTAAAAGCTTATAATTCACAAGCAAAGGGCAACAGAAAAAATGCATTTGTATCTCTTTCTATTTTAAGATGAGAGAAAGCTAGTATAAAGGTGCCAAGTCCCTATGATATCGTAGTCCTTCCTTTGTTCAAAATCAAATCCAAATCTACTTTTTCTTTAAAATAGGCTGTTTTGTTTTAAATAGGACTCCTGTTGCTATACTTGAGTGTGCAATAGCCAAGTTTGTAAATAATGTTCATTACTGTGCTGACATTAACTATTCTGCATATCACTAATTCTTTTTTCACACTCCTTTTTTGCTACTTGGGTTCATGCTGACATAGCAAATGCAGCAACGCTGGCTGCACAGTTCAAGGCAGCCTTCTGGACACTGCTGAACTGGTGTGTAAGCTTCTGAGTGTTGATGGACAGTCTTCCCTTCACATCATCCCGAATAAAGTTCTCTCTTGATTTCCTGCTGTGTGGTTGCCTCAGGGAGAAGGCTGCTCCCTGTGTCACCCCTCTCTGCAAAAATCTGCTATCACAGTGGTATTATCAGCAAATTTGTGGACAATTTTACATTCTTGTTACACAGATGCAGATTATTTTCGACGTAAAGACACTTTTTGAATTTATTTTTCAAGTGAGTTAGCACATATCAGACCACTATGATGCTGTTTATTTCCTCTCTTGTGCAGTGGAAGCAGCCCAAGACATGTTGCTAGGTAGAGGGATTTTGGTTTTGCTTCTACAGGACTGTTTTTCCCCTGTTAAGTTGCATTGCTGCATTCTGTAAATATTATCCTGTTCTTGTAGCAATTTATATTCTTCTGCTCTTGCTCAGAGGGAAAAGTATATGCCTTCATAGAATCATGGAATGGCTTGAATTGGAAAGGACCTTAATGATCACCTCATTCCAACCCCCTGCCATGGGCAGGGACATCTTCCACTAGATCAGGTTGTTCCATGTCGTGCTCCAAGCAGGTGCACCAGCTGTACGCCAAGTAGGGAAGAAAATGCAGATCTTTATGATGCTGCCATCAGTTTGTTCTCGCCAGTCTGCTCTCCACTAACAGTCCACACTAACAGTTACATTAAAAAGCACCTTGTCTCCGTGCATTCAGTTCTTCAGGCACAGATGAGGCATTAATCATCCCTAAATGTGGCTCTCTGTGGTGAGGACTTCACTGATCTCTATGCTAATGTGTAATCAGATGGAATAATGGGTCCACAGTGGGCTAAGAAAAGTCTAAGGTCCTTTTTTCAGATGGGATCAACACTTGGTATCACTGTGGGCTGCTTTATGTAAATACTACAGCTTCATTATTATTGCACAACAAAATGCAAAATGCAATTTCCTTTGTAAATGAAGCAATATATTATTTTAATAGCTACTTTTGAAGCTCCCTTCAACTTAAACCACAGATGTTAAAACTATTGGAATTAAACTAAGCCCTTCTGAATTGTAATCCTTGAATAGACTCAGGGTTTGGTTTTTTTTCTTTTTTTAATTATAAGATTTATGAAATTAAATATATACTACAATGGAGTGGAAAAAGTCCAATGATCTTATATGGCAAAAATAAAAACTTGACCCTCACTATCCATACTCCACTGGGTATGGAATGCCAAAAGAGAAATAAAAGACATTTAATCATGTTGCAAAGCCTAATGTTCTGTACTACATCCTAATGTAGCCCAAAACAGACAATTGCTTGCTCGTAAACCTCATTTTTTGTTTTATTCATGCTATAGACAAAAATCAAGATCATCCTTCAAAAATGCTCCGTTGTCAAGTGAGCTTGAAAGTTTGTGTTGTTACCCATCACATTTGATGATGTTTATGGTGCTGGAAAGAAAAACTGAGGCTTGTAAAGTTCTTTTTTTTAGGTGATGCAGTGGCAGTGCAAGCATGGGCTGGAGATTATAAAGCTCTGTGAAGATGAGAGGGGAAAAAACATTGGGCAATTGGCATTGGAGAAGTTATTTCCAAAAACCATTGAATTCAGTGTAACACTTATAATCAAGCTGTTTATATCATAAAATGTTAGATACCTATTGTAGGAATGCCTAGTTAAGGACTTAAGTTCCCAGTACTCTCCTGGGGAGGATGGTTAGTAGCCTGATTCGGTGCCCTGCAGGATGCTCTGCAGATGCAGGGGGAACCTGTGCTGTTAAATTTGGCAGCCAAAGACTTGCCACTCATAGTTAGGGAATGTTGCCTTTTAAAGAAGTTGGATCAGATCTCAGAAGTGTATTCTGTAGTTACCATGTTAAACAGTTGAAGGTAGAATAAAGGTAGGAGGGGCAAAACTTAGCATGAGGCAACTTTTGATATCAGCACCTGCTGGGCTTTTAAATATATGCTTATCACTAGATAATAAGTTATTTATTATCATGAGGTCAAGGAAGACAGAAGCTATTAAAATGAAGAAATATGTGAGAAGCTAAAGGTGCTGTTTAAACTTCAGTTGCTACAGCATACTGGTTGATTCGTTTGCTTGTTCGCTCAATTAATATAATAAAATAACTACTGCATGCTTTGAAGTAAGGATGAAAGTCCACTTTGGTTATTTTCCTTGTTTACATTGAGAACAGTAGCAATTAAGCATTGTAGTTCAAGTGCCCTTATCCTAAATAGTTTTTCATTTTCACAGAAAAGCTTTATTTGATAACTTTTCTGGACAAAGTTACTTGAGCTTACATAATTTAGGCAACATTATAAATGATGGAATATTTAGCCATTTTGAGTAGGAAGATATATAGAAGCCATATGTCTATAATGAAGAATACTTTTTCAGTGCTTCATTAAGTGTTGCTCTAATTTTTCTACCATTGTGATTTGATGTGTTTATTTCTGGAAAAAAAACCAAAAACAACTTATGATCAGTGTTCCTTGGTAAAAATATGGAGCTAATAAATTGAATAAATGGGAGGGAGAAGAAGCTTTCTAAATAAATTATGTCCCCTTTATGGAAGCAAGTGTTTGGTAGAGAACTCTTCCCTTGCCCTCAGGTTGTCTGTTGCTTTTTCTGTTGTTAAATTATTCTGTACTCAAGAGAACATTATTGGTCAAATATAAACCCATTATTTTTCCACTGAAGTTTCCATTGTCTGTGAGAAATTCCATCTTGGGAGGGATTGTCATATTTTACATTTTCTATCGTGTCCTGCAAGTATCTCATTACTGTGCACCATACCTGGGAAAATGCCATTTATTATTTCATGCACCAAAATACTCTGCCTGCATTGATGAGCATTCTTGTCTGACAAGTGCAGCTGCTGGCCTGCACTCACATGTCTTTAACTTTGTTGAATCTCATCTCTTCCATCATTAACAATTCATACAAGGAGCAAAACCAAAGGAAAGTAGTTCAGGGGATTCAGAGTTCTTTAACAAACTCCTACCTTCTAAGAGAGTAGGAAGCATATTATGAACCGTGTGGTACATGAACACTACACAAACCAACCTGTCCTCTGTGTACATTAATGAGATAATAAGAGATGCCTGTAACTCAGCAGAGATACTTTTTTAAAAAATTGCTTTTGCTGTTTAATTGCAGCTTTTGTTTTATATAGATTTTATTTAAGCTATCAGTAGCAGTTAATTAATAGTGCATTTAACAAACACAGAATTGAGAATACTCATAAAAAGAGACAAGCAGACTCCTTTCTATGTGTATACCAGGCTCTGACAAGATGATGTGAACTGATAATAAGGTTTTAATAAAGGGTAATGGAGAATAAATCTATAAGAATAGTTGAGATAATTTTAAAAAAGCAAAATTGATTAGTTACCAGAAGGCTGTAAGTGCTGTCCAACAACCACAGAAGCTCAGGATTATCCATAAAACAGGGACAGCACCAGCCTGCTCAGGCTTTTTTTGGACAGTAGCTGCACTTTTTCATAGTTCACTGGCCATGAGTAAGTGCTAGAAAGGACTGTGAATGCTGACACCCCTCACCCCCCTGGAAAGGCAGTATCATTCCCAATGAGGCTAATGTGGGATGAGTTGCAATGTAATTGAAGGGCATTAGCATTTATTAGAAATTTAAAAGGAAGCAGAATTCCTTAAGGCTTGACATTACGGGCATTTGGAGAGGATGAAATGTTTATCATTAACAACCTATGTGCTTTTTGGCTGCACTGTAGATTTTTTTGTATGAACACCTGGCCTCTGGCTCATATTTATTCAAACACCTGCAGCATATGACTAAGTGTTACTGGTTTTCCTAGTGATTAAAGAAAACATGGCCAGAAACATGAGCAATACAAGGGTTTAATGTATCTCATACCTGTGTTTCTTATAAAGAGTGTGTAAAATTGGAGGCACTGGCATTACCCCCAGCACAACCTCAGTCAGTGTTGTCTAATATTTAGGGGTTATTTCAAAATAGAGGGTTTTTCTAGAAAATTGGAGGGTTTTTCTAGAAAATTTTTCTAGAAAAGTGTTTATCTAAAGTGGGAGCACCACAAAATGATGAAACACTGAAATGTTTCTTAAGGTTTTCCTTCCAATGTGCAAAATATGCAGTACATATAATAGAGTCAAAAACTGCACTGGAAAAAAAGATAACTCTCCATCATCCCAGTGAGAGATTTATACCCACTTGCTACCTTCTGTGTCCCATCCTGGGGAAGGAAAGAAATACTCCAGCAGTGCTACTAGCTTGCTGTTTCTTCAGAGGAAAATAATAATGGATCAATGTTTTCCACAAAATCTTGGATGTTTCCAGTTTTTTAACATGTTTTGGATTTCTCATAGTAAAACACCTTCTTTCTCAATTATTCAAAAAGCATTCAAATATAGTATCTATTCCACTTGTGATTGAATTATCTCCAAAAGCAGAAAACCCCATTGCTGTTCTGCTTGGCAGTTGCATAAGTGGCTTGCTGAACATGTGCTTGGGAGCATTCATACTTAAAATACCTCAAATCCAGACTCCAAAGTTTCAGGAATTGGCAGACTCTATAGAAGATCCCAAGGCATTGCAGTGAAAACTCTGGTGAAAATGTTTCTTCACTACTGATTGTGTGTTTGAGGGAACAGTCTACAACACAGGAAACACTGGCTTTGTAAAAAATTAATATGTATTTGATAGTTCAGTCCAGGTCAGGAAGTAAATTGCCATTTTTTTTCTGTCAGAGACTTAGCTCATGGTTAAGTGATGCTGACAGTGGAGTGAACTCCTCTTCTGCTCAAGGAGCCCTGAGTGTAGTTCATAGAGCTTATCCTGAGAGCTGCATCTTTGATCTTTGGCAAACTGACAATTACTGTGACTGCACTGAGCAAAACCACGTCCTTCAGCTCTTTGTAAAAGTAAGAAAAATGTAGAGTTATTATAGAGAGGAAGATATTTGCACCTGTGTTATAAAATATTTATTCCTTTCTGCCAGAAAAGATTTAAGAATGAAGAAGGTAAATATATGGCTTGTTGAATTTTTAGTCTTTAGTGATATCAAATCTTCCAAAAGTTGTTTTTTTTTTTTTTTTTCTTTTTCCTACCGGGGGCAAAACAGTATGGGCTTTCATCTCTGTTCTCCCCATCAGTGCAGTGATATTTTTACTTTAAAAGTGAGTCTGTGCTAATACTGTTTTTGTGAGATAGGATGAACTTCTTAACAAATCTGCAGGAGCATTCAAATAAAAATTTCCTTACAAATGCAGGTTAACAACCAAAGAGAAAAAAATTTTATTCAATATATTGTTTTAAATATTTCAGTTTCAATTCTCCTTGCTACTTGGGAAAGAAAATTGCTTCCTTCTGAAGAACAGGATCCAAAACTTCGGCCATCCTCTAAAAAGACATTAAAACAGAAAAGTAAGATGAAAGAATTATATTCACTCCTAATTTCTCATAGAAAGGTTTATTCCTCTAAGTCTCTACATTGTATCAATTAATAGAAAAGACAACAAATGCATTCAAGACATTTGAATGAGAATTTTATCCAGCCTTGTCATTTGCTGTAAAGGAAGTACATGGAAAAAGTAGTGTGTTTCAGATTCAAATAGAATTTTCCTTGCGTTTTACAAAGTTCTCTTAAAATCTACCTGCTAAGGAGATGAGAAGGTGGTTTATTTGTAGTAACGTTGGGATACAATTTCGGGGTTGCTACAGTCTGCATCCCAGCCTATGCATTTTTGGATAGGTTGTTTTGGTTAGCTCTTTACCTAACCAAAGCAGGGCTTGGGTGTTTTTGGGTTTTTTTTGGTTTTTTTTTTTTTTTTTGTTCCTGGTAGGAGCTAAAATCAGTTTAGGTGCTTGTGTGTGTGTGTGTGATTGGGGAATCTACATGTGCATAAATTCCCTTTGTATAAATATACCCACAGTACTGTGTGTACTGCTCAAAGAACAGCTGGGATCAGAACAGATCAGATCTCAGACTAGGTTTGTGGTTTTTAAAAAATGTATCAGTGTGTAAGGTGAAACTTTTTAATGAACTGGCATTATTTAGCTGAACGAGAATAGTGGTTGCCTGTGGTTTATGGTTAATCCCATAAAGAAACTGTGAGTTGGTGTCATTAATGAGAAGCAGTCACATTCTTCCTTTCATATACCTTAAACTAAAGTTGCAGGCAAAAAAACGTGCAAGTCGCAACATTCAGATTTAGAATTCCTGCTGTCCAGCACCCTCTTCCCACCCAAATTAGAGATGCACCATAGATTAAATGATCTTCTGTTTACACCAGCAGTTCTCTGACCCTAATTTTGTCATCCTAGCCATAGATTTGAACACCTAGAAATGAATGACAGATTTTGAGCATCATCTTTTACACAACTGTTAATTAATGTAGGAAGTCCTTTCTGCCTCTTAAATCATCTTTGCTATTTGTCCTCAGCATGGGGAAAAAGACAAAAAAAAATTTGCCAAATGAAGAGGAATGACTCATGAAGATTTATTTGCATGGCCAACTAAAAGTATATAAGCCTGATGAGACACATGAAAGAATTTATAATGGATTTATGTTTCACTGTGCTATGTGAGCTAAATGTGTAAACACATCTTCAGTAAAACTTTCTTGCTGTGACAGAAAGAGTCTGGATACCAGTGTGACTCACTAACCAGTTATGCTGGTGCCCTAACCTTATGGAAGGGAAATGTAGGTATTCAGAACTTAACTGGAGGTAAAACCTGTGGGGTTTTGCTTGGTTGTTTTCTTGCACAAGGATATAGACCACATTTGCTTTATTTTTGATGTATATTGGACAGAATTTCGGACCTTGCAAGAGAAGTTTGTCGGGAAAGATTTTGCAATTTTGTCCTGAGAAATTTCCATATATATGTAATCCTAATACTTTATGGAAGAGTGTCTAGGAAGATTATTAGAACCATATTTTTTGATAGAAAGAGAAACCTTTATAGAATTGACGCATTATACTGCAGAGCACTATTGGTAAACAGCAGAATGAAACAGCAAATCTTTCCCTTGGAGTATAATAGAGGTGAAAATCATGTCTCAAAAACTGCTCAGCGGTCTTGACAGGTAAAGAGGAATCTCTTCTGCAGATCCATGACTTTTCTTCTCTGAAGCTAATCTCTCACACAGTCACTACAATGACTTTGCAGGACTTGAAGCCTCTGCCCACACTTGTAAATTGAAAACCACTGGGAATAGATTCTAGAACACAACCTCAGTCATTTTATACAGTGAAATTATTAAATGTTTCCTGTTGCAATTTTGGCAGATTTAGTGTACGGTGATTCCAGGACAGTTTGGGAGTTGATATGACCACGGTACTGTTCCCATGTGGCAGTATCTGGTTGTCCATTTTGGCAGATTAAGGGACACAGGCCCAGGAAGTCAACTTGGTTTTGCTGTTCAGCTGCTGAGGGTGGATTTAACCTGCTAATGTAGGTGTCTTAAATGCACCAGTGACAATAATTGTGATTCTAACTCGAGTCTTTCCTTTATGTTTCTTATACTTTATTATAATAATTTTGTCAATGTTATTTTTTACCACATAGATACTCTTAATGTTGAGGGAAAAACATTCTTGCAGGCATTCTGATCAGTCACAAAGGAAAGTATTATCCAGTAGCATAAGTTTTATGCATATTGGATATAAAACTTGAAACTGCCCCTTTTTCTTCAGAGTTAATGCGAATAGTAGGGGAGTTGCTCTGTGGTGAACCAACAATTGGGAGAGGTTTCCATAGCCCAAAGCTGGAGTGAGTTGTGCTCTTTTTTTTGCCTGCAGTGCAGGGTGTGTGCCTCTTCCACTTGCCCTGAGAAATCCAAACACAGCTAAGCTGATAAAATAGGTCAGAAATTTGCACATTCATAATTATTTTGATTTCAAGGAGAACACTTACACAGGAGAGCAAAAGACCAACAGTGTAAATTGAATTTTGACTTCAGCACTCCTTCCAAAGGATCCCTGCCTGTCCATGTGAGCCCAACAGGGTTTTCCTAGGTGGCTGTGTGGCTGTAAGACCAAGTGTCTCCTTGCTTGTTATTAAATACTGCTGCAAGAGGGTTTATTTTTAATCTGTTGCCCTGTACTGAAGTGTTATGGCCTGTCCCTAATAGTGCTTAAAATTTGTAGCCTGTCCACAGTTGACTCCAGTAGCTTGCTGTCTCTGGCCACCTCTTCAAAACTGAATTTTTAGCTCATACAGACTGAAACAGTTTTGAGCTCAAAACCCCCAGTTATTTCATAATAGCTGTTTTTCAAAATCTAAGTGTCTTATCATCATTACTGCACCCTGAATCTGATGCTTGGTCCAACTCAGTGGTCAAGCCTCATGTTATATTGTATGTTTTCCTTTTTATTTCCTAAATGATGCATTAGAAAAGTCATGTATTATAACCAACCAAGGAGAGAAGAAAAGAGTAGGGAATTAGAGGATGTCAGCACAAGAGTAGGGAAAAACTTGTGGCACAAAAAGTAAAAAATGAAGAAGGGCTTTAGTGTGCAATTTGGTAAATAGATTTGATAATCAGTCTGGGGTTTTGGTGTAAGTTTAAATAGCAGCTGTCTCTAAATCACAGACTGAATTCCTCAGTATTCTTAGATCGGAGACTGCTCATCAGTTTCAGCAGTGCTGGTTGTATTGAACTGAGATTACAGAATCACATAAGCAGCAAAAATTGATTTATTGTGTCTTCTACTTTATTTAGTGCCATGTAGATTTGAGGGGGAAAAAAATTTAAGCTATTGACAACAGTGTGCATCAGGAAAAATAATTGTAATGATCATTGATACATAAGATGTCTCTGCTGGTTCCCTTTCTATTTGTTCCATTTTGAAAAAATGCAGAACCTTTTTTTTTTGTTTGTTTTTAAAAATTGTTGGAGATTTATTGTATCAACTTTATTTTCCAACATAAAATTTTGTTTCCCAATATTCCTTTATATGTTTCATCTGAGTTCTGCTCTGATACCTAAATCTTTCAGGACTAGGCTGAGACTGGTTTATTTCTTTCTGAATCATATTTTATTCTTCTAGATGTTATAGTGCAGCAGCTTCATAATGACTAGGAGATGTTCACAAGGATCCCACCTTTTCTCTTTGAAAATGTTACGGCTGCCTTCTTGAACTGTAGTGCTGTATGTTTATACAGTTATGCTCTGAAGTGTTTCAGTCAATCCCAGTACAATGTAGATAGTAGAAATTAGCTTCCATTCCAAGAACTTCTTTGGAGAACTGGCTTCTTGAAAGCCCCTTCTGAATTTGACTCTCTTGAAATAAAAAGAATAGGTAAGTTATCAAAATTGTATAAGACTGAAAACTGTTATCAGTCCTTTCTATTTGAAGGAATGTCTCTACTATCATCAAATGGGATTCCTGAGTAGAATCTTTTGTTATTTTTCTGTGTCAGCACTGGAATTTGACAAGAAAAACACAACAGGACTAGAAACTAATTGCTTGAATCTGTCTGCAAAAAAAGGAAAATTCCTATAAAGTACAAGTGCAGTAGGACATGAATTCAAATAGAAGTCACCACTAGCACATGGGACCCATGCTGATAGAAAGCTGCTTATTTATTCTACCTTAAGAATTCCTGTAGAACAGTTCAGCATTTCCAGTGTCACTAATAACTGGAGCTGGAAAAGTTCTGAAAAGAGAATCATACATCCTAAGTGTGAAAACCATCTTCTCCAAAAACTTTCCGCAGGGACATCAGTGTGACTGATTTTCAAAACTAGAATGTACCCTCATATGTGTGCTTGACTCTATAAGGATCTGAGAGGCTTTTTCTTCACACCGTTTTCATCATCTCTGCTTCACTGCTTTGATGTTCAAATAATTTATCATCTGAATTTGAAAACAACAGAAAATACCTGCTGTTTTGCCTTGGTCTCATTTGATAAGCATGCAGCATTTTCCCAATAGGAGCTTAAGATGATAACACATCAAGTGAGATAGAAGGCAGACTGAAATGGTTATATTGTCATTAACTTACAGCACCCTTGGCTGTTACAATGTATTTGTGCTGTGCTGTAAGTCTCAAATGAACTATTTGAGAGAAAATGAATAAAAATTGTATGACAGGTTAGTGGGGTGTTCATGACTCCAGATGTTACAAACTTCGAGGCTTTCACTACTCCTGTTAAAATTATTTTTGAAATAGAAACTCGCTGGTTATTTTGGGAGTCTTCTTTCTTCCTTTGGTGTTAAAGTACAGTTTGTGATAGAGATAACATCTTAAACTAGGGCTGTATCCTCACACCTTAGCATGTAGCACTCTGTTCTGGTTGTGCTGTCAGTCAGAAGTGAAATAAATCCAAATGACAGGGCACTAGCAGGATTCCTGCTGTTTGCAATAAGACTTCTCCAGGGCTGGATGAGCCAGGGGAAGCAATGTTATGATGCTACCAGCTGCGTGTGGGTCCTTGCTTTGTTCAGTCACTGCAGAGAACACTTGAAGGTGTGTTGGAAGGCACTGTCACTGCAGTGCATGAAAAATGCACTTGCTAGGCAGAGTCTAGCAAGGCATCTGACCCTTATCAAATATTCCTCTTAAATTAAGAGCATATTTAGCTATTCTGCTCAGCCTGTTCTTAGGTAGCTAATAATGGAGTTGGATCCTCTTGCTCTATTTTGAGGATGTCTTATTGAATCATGCATAGAATGATGTGACTAATTTGTGGAACAGAAGTAAGTCCCTGTGCATCAGCTCTTCTCAGTCATTTTCCTGGGGGGAAGATAGAACTTTTTATGTTAAAAGACACTGATCATTCTTTTCAGCATATCAAAGAACAAATGTGCTGTAGGCTTTTCTATTGAAAGAAAAATAATAGGTCAAACGGCTCTTTATCTGTATTTTTATCATTACACCTGCATAAATCTCACTGATGCTAATGAGACTTGTAGCAATGTAGGTAAAAGCCAGTCACACCGTTGAGGTGTGGAGTCCAACAGAGCAAGGCACAGCACAGAAGTAGAAGGGTTCATCCCTGTAGGGATGACCTGCCAGTGTGTGACTCAGCCTGCTTGGAATGAACCATTGGCGTGCAAAGCTAAGGCTCTCCAGGTTGATGTGCCAAATCGATCTGATTAATGCAGTTGCTGTGCAAACTTACTGAATGCTCAACTTTATTGCTGCCCAGATGGATTTCTCCAAAGTTTGGTCTCCTCATCCACTCAGCCGTAGGAGCACATATGATGTCAGTGATGGAAGAGACATGGCAAAAAAACATCACCTGGACTTTGTGACTGAGAAGGAAGAGATGGGATTATGACGGTTGAGCTAGAGCTCTTAATTGTGGGCATAATGGGAATAAACTGAAACCTGCAAGCTCACCTGGAAGAGTAGCAAGGGGGTGAGGGGGCAGTGCAAAATGGTCAAAGGGGCAAACCAGTGGGATGCTGCAGACATTAAGGAGAAAAAAGGAAAAGCCAGCTAGCATCAGGTTCTTAAAAGTATATAGAAGTACAGTGAAGGAAAACATTAATTGAGAGCAATACAGTTAGTCATCACAGCTCATCACAAATGTGTAATGTCACTGTGAGCAGAAGAGGAAGGAAGTTCTGTGGGTGGACCATAGGACAAAGACATTAACTAGGGTGGTCTGATTGAGAAATACAGAATTGCTTATTTCAGTGTTTGCAAGGCCAATAAATCATGCAATTATCTTAATTCCTTGATAGTTTTTGAGAAAATGTCTGCAGTATGATTTGAATTGTGCCCAAGTTCTATCCATGGACGTTTGAAATCTGTAGACCAAAAGCAGTGGACACGCTGCCACCAGCTATTGCTTTGACCTATGTGAAAATAGTAGGGTGTTCTGGGTTTTTTTGGTTTTTTTTTTTTTCTTTGCTATTTAAAATAGTATGTCTTGACCTCTTTATTAGTGTAACCTACAGACTGAATGTTCAAAGCAAAGAATAAGACTAAGAACTTATTATGAAAGGCTTGTTCAAATGAGAAATTGGGCAAGGAAGGGTTTTGTTCAACCCCTTGCCTAGGATTCCACCTGTAAATGCAGTTCTTGCACCTCTCTTGCTATCCAAGCTTAAGAAATGCAACATTGCCCTTTAACACACAAGACACAAAGGCAGGCTTTTGTAATGTGATGTGACAGCTGCTGTCTTCAGAGTATACTTTTCATCTTACCTGGGGCTGTGTGACATTACTTTACTGTCCCACAGCCTTTTTATGTCTGCCAGCATTTTATTCTTGAAAAAAAGAGCATACTTGTGGCATGTGCTTCTGTAAAGGCACTTCTGAAAACACACAGTGTTGTCATCTGATATATTTGGATATTCTCAAGTCCACAGAAAAAAATGGCAAGTTATCTTTTTATCACAGGATATACATAGGGAATAGAAAAATAAAAATCTTACCAGTCTTACTGCCCAAAGGAAGTGTATAAACAGGACTTCCTAGTGCATGCAAGTAATCTTCAGAAGGATTGAAGAAGTGTGGTTGAAGCGTGAGTAATTCTACTTATAGAGAATCTGCCAAGAGTGCCACAGGAAAGCCTGGCTGTGGAAGTATAGTGGAAGTTGCTCTGGTAGGACAGTGACCACACAATTCAGGGTTATTCAGTAGAACTACTTGTAAGACAATTAGTTCCTCCCTGCATTGACTGAAGAAGATAAAAGGTGATTTACTTACCGGAATGTAAGTGCAAGCATTTATATGAAAAGAACTGCTATTGACTTTGAAACACAGCAGGATGAATTTTTGAAGTCAGTTTACCATTATTTAATATTATTTTAGAATAGCTGTTAGTATCTTTTTATTTCTGCCAATAAACTTTATAATAGATACCAAAGTAGGACTGAAAAGCCTGTGGACACCGTGGAGACACTATTTTTTCAGTGTTGCATTGTGACATACTCATGATCTTCTTTTATTTGCTTCCTTATTTTTTTAATCTTCCTTATTTCATTGCTGTTCAGTGTGTGTGTTCGTTTTAGTGATAGCATAGTTCATTGTAGAAGTTATTTAATGTTCACTTATGACTACTACTCCAAGACACTTAGCAGGATTAATATCTTAGTAGCCACCCCAGCCATCATGCTTCCCATGTCAGCCGTAGAACACAAGAATTATATTGGAAGTACTTAGATAAATCTATTTCATCAAAATGGCTGTGTACTTTCACTTTGTCAAAATACCTGCGTGTTGGCTTTCTTTGCTGCTTAAATGCTGTTCTATCTGTTCCTAACTTCCCCTGTTTAACAGCAGACAAACCCAGGGAGCACTGAATGAATCGGATGATCCTGAAACAGGCTGTCTAACTGATAACAAGCCAACTTCTCGACACTTCTATCCTGTCGCCTTGCTGCTTGTCAGCTCACACTTGCTGGTTGTGTGGCTTATTTTAAGTCTTGCTTTGCTATTAGCCAAATATCAATAAACTTCACTTGTGTTCCTTTCTTTTCTACAAACAGCAACAAACTAACTCTAGAAAAAAGGAATTATGTTGTAATATTTCTACAGTCTCAGACCCCAAGGATTCATCTTTAAGATACCAATGTCTGAAATGTACTGTGTTTTCATTCTTTTTTTCTGAACTCCAAGAAGTATACTATGCATTGAGTGAATTGGTTTGCTCTTTCTGTTTGTGGTAAAGCTTTCCCACTGTAATTAGCGCAAAGAAAGCCCACTTACAATGCTGTCACTGTATAGAAGTTGTGGAATCCTGAATGCTTGAACCCCTCTTTCCACAGTAAT
>VWZN01015216.1:0-21462 GCA_013396955.1 Regulus satrapa | reverse complement strand
GAAATGAATTTGCACAACACAAACTAACCCCTAGACAAATATGGCAGGGCAATGGTTTGTGAGATTTATCTTTCGTTGTGTTTCTTTAATTGTTACTAGCTGATGGGATTGGTTTTGTTTAATAAATGATTATTACTTTGCTACAATTAACCCTTTTCTGTAGAGTAACTAAATGGAATAGAATAAGTTCTGTTTTGTAATGAAATTAACCTGTTTGTAATTGTTGCTTTAGTTGCTTTTGCTTTCAAGACACTTTTATATTATTTTTAACAAAGTCCTGTTTATGTCTTGATGCACCACTTTGGCACTTGTGACTTTTGTACTGTATGTGAACGAACATCCTTCCTTTATAAAGCAGAGAGGTGGATTAGGCTGTTTGAAAAGCCATTCTCTCTTTTTTTCATTGCAAAGCTGAACATACAGGAAATGAAGCAGAGATGAAACTTTCCTTCACAAATCTCTAGGGCCAGACTTAATAAAATGCCTTATTCCTAGAATGCGCATTTTAGGGCAATGTATATTCGCACATATATAGCAAACAAATTGAAATAAAAAAAGTATTAAAAGGTTTAAAAGGCAAATATATTTCTGGAATTAGAACAAAATATATCATTAAAGTATTTAATTTTTTTTTTACTGAACTTTAAACCTCAAGGGCAGATATATTAGGGGGGATGGAAAATCTTATCACCTATTTCTGAGGGCAATAACTGTACTGGGCCTGGCCTTGGATTTAATTTTGTAAGATGTATCATCACTCGTGGAAAACAAAAATGTAGAGTTGAATCTTTGTTATTTTTACTTCAACTGTTGCTGAAACTCTGCAATGAACAAATAAAGCATATTTATTTATTCTGTGTTTCATGAAGTTGTACTTTTTCCCCCTTTCACTAGAGAAGGATGCCGCATAGAGAATGTTCTGAAGAATGTCAAATGCAGAAAGTATGCATTCAACATGATACAGCTGATGGCTTTCCCAAAGTACTACAGACCTCCAGAGGGGACATATGGAAAAGCTGACACCTAAGTTTAACAAAAGTGTAATCAGGAGCATACATCATGCTAAATAGTGAATATAACAACCGCTGTTTATGACGTATGAATTGGGAATGTATAACCAGTGGAGGTGGTTTTTTAACAGGATTTTATCATTCTACATTAAAATGAATCTGGTTAGTCATTATAAAATAAATACCATGAAAAATAAATGGACTGGATATTCTGAAAATCAAATATTTTCAACTTATCTTTGTGAAGTTGAAGCTTAGTATTAATCACAAGCCAGCTGGAATTAGTTTTTGGGGTCATTTGATTAAAAAGGGAAATGGCATTTGCTGTTGGAACAGAGATTAGTAATCTGAAGGTGGCATTCTGACTCCAAACTAAACCCTGAGATTTGATTTAACGGGTCTCTTACTGCTGGAAAAGGTGTTTTCTGGAACCAGCAGAACACTGAGGTCTTGATCACCAGTGATTAAACACTTCACAGAAATATTTATGAAAGATGCTAATGTTACTACCTGGACTAAATATAATTTGGGTAATTACAATTATCTTCTTTACATAAGCATGATAACTTCATAATATGTTTCTAGTAATTGCAGACTGTAATTTCAGTAATTCCACTCTGATTTCCTGCAGTTCATTTGGATGTATCACTCTTGGTTTTCTGTACCCCAGCCAAATACCACTTATTTCACTTTTACATAAATCACACTGAAATCAGGGAGATTAATTCCATAAGTAAGGTGACCTGAATTTGACCTCCTATTTAGTGTAAACCCTTAAAAGTAAATTTTTTTTAGTAGTAGGGAAAATAGGGTGTATATACAGGAGTTGATGTATCTTTAGGCTATGAAAACATGTATGTTATTACAAAGCCTAAAATAAATGTTATGAGTAAACTGCTGTAGTAGGACTAGTTAGCCACTGAAGCTGATTTATAACAAATTTGTAATGCTGCAGGTAGACACTCTAGGATGAAGAACTATCAACTTTAAAGTGAATGTTAATGCTCTGCGAGTTTGTGTTAGTCCTGAAATTTGTCTTGCAAAGAACATTTATGTTTTCTAATTATTTCTATTTATTACCTTTTTCTGCCTCCCAGAGAGAGATATAATTTAAAACTCCCAAGTATTCATTGGTTACTGACCTTTATGTAATGCGTTCTTTTCATATCTAGAGCAGAAGTATAAGAATTTTTTCGAAGTGAAACTACCCTGGGAATTTGAGCATCTCATAGGAAATTGTAATTGCCATGGATAAAGAAGTAAATGTTTGCTTACTCCTATAGAAGTCAAAGAAATTCCTATGTGCCATGAGTTATAATTTGTTCTTTTTAATCCATTAATACCCATTACTGGGTATAAATCTATAACTATAATGGAATTTAGGAGCCTGATTCTGCAAATTTTATTTTGGGTGATCCCATGGAACTGGTATATCATTTGGCTAAAATAAAATCCATCTTGTATATTTGCAAGATCAGGTTTGGAGTTTGTAGGAAAATATCAGAAAGAGATCCTTGTTCTACTATTCATTGATTTCAGTGGAGCCAGAAATTCACCTATACAAAATATTAACTAATTGGAACTTTTTTTCAAAGAAAAGTAGGTAATATAAGTAGTGTTTTGGTGCATTAGTTTTTTATTTCTGTTATATAATGTGCTATCATTAATTGCTTACTTGTATTACTTCAGTAGATGTCAGAAGAGTTGGCAACGTATCACAGATAAGCTCAGACTGATGAGAACATGATTTCTTGATTTCTTTTTGTCATGTACCAGTAGAAGTGGACAATACTCATTGGGTGGCTAGATTTATGCATAAATTAGTGTTTGTGTCTATGAATATAATGTAGCTGATCTGTATGAGATTTTTTGTGGATCTATGGAGTGTAGTCCTTCCTAGAAAATTAATGTTTTCTTCTGTCAGGCAGCTGCACTAGCCCTCACTGTATACATGTTTATTATTAGCTTAAAAAGCCCTGCATTTGCAGTTTAGAGAGTGTTAAATTCCTCATAGATCTCTGAAATAACCCCCAGGTATACAGTAGAGAATGCCAACCATTGTACTGTAATTCTGAAACTATCTCTAAAAATCTCAGTGGGGGTGGTATTCCCTGCTGGGTGCTATGGGTACCAAGACTTCTTTATCTGAGTCCCATTGGCAATCTGTCAGGTCAAAAGTATGAAGTTATCTAGATTTTCTTGTCAGAAAAATAGTCTTTCAAGATTTTGCCTGAGCATTTTAATCCTACCTGGGCTCTAAATTGCCTTTGTCGTTACCACGTTATTTTTGTGTTGAAGTTGCTTTTCATGTTGAAGGCATGGATTTGAGGAGGAGAAAGAAAAGATGGCACTGAATTACTGTACTTTTTGTCTTAACACCCAGTCACAGCATGTTCTTGTGAAATTAAATAAGCTCCTATTTGCTAAAGATAATTAAGACAAAACCCCATACACATCCGTGAGCCGCAGCGAAACTTCATTGTGCTTGGGCAATTACAGAAGAGTTGGCTGGGTTTTGTGCTAAATAATACTGAATCTTTTCTCACTAATTTTTGGATTGGAACATCTTGCTGTAGGTCAGCAGAGTTTTGTAAAACCTGCTGAAGTGTTCCAAGTCTCCTGGAAAAGTCTCGTGGCTTCAGTACCAAAACAGGCCTAAAATATTTTGTTAATTGGAACTTGCCTGCTGGGGTCTGCTGTGGTCCCTGTCGGCAAAGGCTGTGCCATCAGCTAAATTTTCAGCTGAGCATGGATTCAAAATCCATGAGGTTTCTGGTTTGTTTTATGGTCTCTGTTTCTTTTATGAAGAAACAAAGTGGGGTTTGCTGCAGGTTGATGGTTCCAATACTTGGAGTACCTTTACTCTTTGTGGCAACTGCTTCCAGCCCTGTTGGTTGTTTGAATGCCTAACAGAGGAGTTAAATCATCCCTAGGGTCTTGCACAATATCTCATGGCTCACTGTGGATATCAGAGGAGTACTACCATAGAATTTAATTTTTATTAAGCAAACTACATTGTTTGTTTTGCAGAGGGATAAGGTAAGCGCAGTGATTTTGGTGGTGGCTTCACACAAACTGTTCCATACCTGCTCTCTTAAAACTTTGTTAAGGTACAAAATAATCTGTTGTTAGGGTAGGGCAGTTCTCAAGGGCTAAAAGATGAAAATTCAAACATACATCTGGCATCTAAATCCAAATCTTGTTTTACAGTAGATATTATTTGTATAAATCAAATCAGCATCTATCTTGGGGAATCCTGGAATAAGGGCTTCTAGCTTTCAATATTTGTACAATGCATCTTACAGTTAACAGGGGTTTTGTACCACAGAATAGTGTATAAATAGAGAACTAGTCTAAAATACCTAAAAAATAAGGAAAGGAATGTTAAAGTATTGTAATAGAATCACAGAAATGATTGTAATATTGTTGTATTACCTAAGAGGTCTATGACTGACATTGAGCAGGCAGGTTGGTTTTTTTCTCTGAAGGCTTTTAAGGAATTTAAAATACATTATGGTTAATGTTTATACTTTGGTTTTTATGGAACAATTGGGAAACAAAAATTTTTAATTATGTTATCTGATTTTTGTCTATGTGAAGCTGTATATTTTGATGGAATCTTAGCAATTTCTGTGTTATAAAGAAAAAAGTCATTTAGGAGGACAACTGAAACAAAATATTAACTGAGAAGTAGCCTTAATGAAGTCCTTTGCAATGTTAATTTTTGTACTGTCTGAATTTTGCAATTACATAAGTGAAATGAGGAAATTAACAAACAATTTTGTGTCTAAATCAATCTCTCCTGATGAAAATTTACTTAGTTGCAGGGGAATAAATTCTAATGGTATTCTAAATCTTCACTAGTAATTTAGGTATAAAGAAGTGCCACACTTCATTTTGAAGTCTACTCCATAGTATGCCAATTAAAAGTTTCAGGAAAAACTTATTCTTAATTTTAGATTACGCACAAGTTTCAACGAATCTTATGGTCCATTAAAAAAAAAAAAAGGCAGAAAATGCACTGACTGCCAACCAGTGTAATAAAGAAAGCAATTGCATTGAAAACTATGCAGCAAAATTTCTTGTGTGAATTAATGTGTATCATCAGTTAACAGTCTTAAACGTATATTGTGTCAGTTGGTTATTTTGTAAACTTGAAACCATTGATATCTATATTTATGTTCTTTTTTTTTATTATAAAGAAGTGTACTGTATAGGCAATGCCATGAGACATGAATTTGCATCTTGCTTTTCACTTCCTTGCAGCTTAAAAGCAGACGTTTACAATGGAAATGCTTTAAAGTAATTTGCTGCTTGGGAAGACACAAGCTTACCTTGTATATTGCATGTTTACAAAAAAAAAACAAACCAAAAAACAATCATATAAATGTTTTTTTAGACAGAAAAACTTCACAGATTTCAGTCCTTAAAACATTGCTTTTTTCCCTTAGTCATGCAACACCTCGACTGTTGTGTTGCCAAGCATTTGGCTTGCACTCTGCAGGACTCAAACATTTATTTCCTCTCTCTTTCATAGCATCTGCTGAATACGTAATATAACAACCATGACTATGGGCGTGATACTCATGGTCCAAGGTTAAAAACTTGCAGTTGCTCAGACATGAGCAAATACTTCAGAAGAAATGAACTATAAGACACTTGTGAACCAGTGTCTCCCTATTCCAAAGAGCTGAAATGTAAGGCACAGGATTTGTGTGGTGACTGGGAAAAAGAGTTACAGTAGGAGTCTGACGATGATAAAAGAGTTCCCTGGACACGCCGGGTTCAGAGTGGTGAGATTTGAACCGTGCTGCTCTTACTTAGATCTCTAACTGTTGGCAGTGGTGTTTGGTTACTCTTTCCATGTATGCAAAATGCTTTAAAAGTTTTCAGCACTTCTGCTTATGAATGGTCTGACTTTAAGACTGCTAAAATCCAAAACTACTTTGGTACTTGTTTTCATTTTGTGTAGCTGACCCTTGTGATGTTTCTGTCTCACATTCTGGAGCACACAGGGCTTTGTATTTGTAACATTAACAGGACTTCTGTCCACAGCATGTGTTTGTCCAGAGAAACAAAGCACAACTATAGGAATTCAATGCTTTTTATATTTCAGGATTTATCATTTTTGTTTCATTGCTGTCTGTAAGCCATGTCCATTGTACACTATGTGTATATTTTTATTTAAATAAATGTAATGTTTATTTTTTATGTTTCTGACTTTTTTGTTTGTTATTCATTTTTCATTGTCATTGCGGTGGTGTTGCCCAGAGGGAGGATTGTCCATGCTGATGAGAGAGTGTTCCCACCTAAAGGAGTTGGCAGAAGCCCACTCACGGGTCTCATCACTGCTAGGAGCAAGGATTTAAGAAAAGTTCTGATACAACAGTTAAAAGCCTGCAGTAGGCAAAAATTGCTAGTTCCTACTCTTCTTAGTCCTGTCACAACTTTCATCTCTGAACCAGGTGGGTCATGCATTTTCTAGTTAAAAGCAAACAAAACATTCACATGGCTATAAGGAAATCCCTTTCACGTAACTGTTGATCTTAAATTCAGGTGGGTCAACACCTTTCATAATGAAGACTTAAAAAGGTGATATGCTGTGCTTTGTCTGCTATTGGATCTTCACTATCTCAGTGACAAACCTTGGGAAATAAGTACGGGTTGCTTCTGTGCTATTTTTTGAGCTGCTATTGGTATCTAGATTTATTATATGATCTCTCACCACAGTGAAAGGTAAGTTTCACATGGTTGGCTAAAATGTAGCAAACAGATCTTATTTCTGGGTATATGATAAAATGTGGTTCACCTGTACTATCAGTACCATGAGTAGAAGGTTGTTGCATAATTTGGTATCTCTGTTTATATGTTAGCATTTTTAGTTTAACTGAGATATATTCAGTGAGATTTTAATTGCTTACAAGGTTCTTGATAACCTTTAGAAAACACTGGAAATTAGTTGTTCTTATGGAAATAAGTTAAAAAGTTGTTAGCATTCAGCTAACAGGAGCCTAGGAGTTTTGTATCTTACTAATAAAAGTCTTTTAAAATTACCTTGTCTCACTTTGCATGTGTATGGATTTTATTTTCCATGTCAACTGGGAACCACTTTCATCTCATGATAATGTAAAAGAGAGAAAGAGAAAGAAGTTACAGCTGTAGTGAGATGACAGAACAATATGATAGTAAAACTACGTTTTCACCAATTCCCTTTCCAATGGTATTTTAGGGCATTCCTGAGTGTGTGACCTGATGTTTCTGAACCACAGTCTGCAGTGCTCTGTGCTGGGCTGACCATTGCTGCCACTAAGAGAATGTGTACACAGATGCTGCTTCTGTTAGGCAAGAGCTTTCCTGTGAGGTTAGTGATGAGTCTTGTACAAATCACAGCCTTCAGGAGGTATGTGGCAGATGCTGTTTATGGAATTAAGGACAAGAAGGTTCTAGATCCAAATTAGACTGTGTGCTGCTTGCTCTGCCCAGCTAAACAGACCCTTTGCATTTCTGTGTAGGCTGTCGTACCCAGTCCTAACCCAGTACATAAATGAGAAGTACACTTTCTCTGCTGCAGGGAAAATTCTTGTTATTTTTAAAGGAGTGGATGCAAACAGCTTCTAAATAAGCTGGGATAAGAAGCTGAATTGAAAGATTTCTTCCATGTGTTTATTGACATGTATATACATACATATTATATCTACATTTTAATATTTTTATATATGGTAGCATAGGAAACGGCAGTGACATATGATCAGTTGAAAAATGGAACCTTCTAGCAGTCAAATACAGTTTTGCTATTGGAAGTGTGGCACCAGGGATAGGCTCACATGAACAAAGCTTTAGCTTATAGCATGCCTGGTGGCACGTGCTGATTCTAACGGTAAGTTCCTTCTGGGGAAAGAACAAAAGGAGAGAGAGAAATGGGAAAGAGGAGGTGTTTCCCAGATGGGAGTCTTCCTGTCAGGAGTCTGAAGCGCTCCAGCCCTGGCTGGCTGTTCCCTCTCATAACTCTGTCATCACTAACTGAAGTGGGGCTTGGTCAGAGCAGTTCTCTCTGCTGTGAGGTTGGTGTGCGTGTGTCTTGGAGTCTCTCAAGGAAACAAAAGGCTTCAGACGGGGGACAGGAAGAGGCGGAAGGAAGGCGCTAATTCTGTCCCAGTAGCAATCACTTCCCTAAGTGTTTGCCCCAGCAGTACCACACTGCAGGTGCAAGGCTGAGAGAATAGCAGCAGAAGAACAAAGAAAGAATACTGCTACCTTTCCCCAGCAAAGTCTACATGTTATATCCCTTTTCATGGAACAGTAATTTTGATTGCTGTAACTTACAGGACTGCTGACTTGAACAGAATTAGAACAACTGTCATAGATAAGTAGAGCAGAATTCACCCCTTGGGTGGTACTGCTCCACAGAAGTTTTCTTTTAGAGGCAGAAAAGTACAAGGTCTGGTCGTAAAGTCATTATTCACAAGCCGAGAATCAGAAATGGGGCACTTCAGGTGAGAAACTCCAAGGATCAGGTTTTGTGAGAGGTTTCAGAATCATTAACATTCCTGAATTTTGGTTGAGAACTGTGAAAAACATTTTGTTTGTACAAGGCCCCATACAAGAAGTACTTATTCATGGTTATGGTAAGGAAGTTGATGGCAGTTTCCTGTAAATTATTATAAAAAGTAGCTGATGCTTATGGACACAGAAGAAAAAAAATGCCATCAACACCATCTCTTTAAAATGACTTTTCAGTGGAGTAAAATATTCAAAAGCACCTGAATGGAATCTGGTTTTGTTAGCAAGATATAGTACCCAACTTTCTTGGGCACTTTTCAGCATTTAAAAGTATCACATAAATAGGGGCTAAAGTCTGGTTTCCTGCTTAAATCTAAGTAGATTATTAATACTTTCTGTTTGAATTTAAATTTACTCTGGTATTTAAATATTTGAATTTAAATATACTCTGGAAATAGTACAGTCTGCTCTTACTATTTTTCAAACAAGAACAGAGTATCAGGAAATAGTGACAAAGTTGTGTCCAACTATGCATATAAATTGAGTCATCTGACTTGATTCTGTTTGCAGATGGAAACTCAAAGTCTTTGTGACAAAGACTGATGTTACTGTGGTTAACAGTAGGACTGGTTTCCAGCATCCAAAGTCTGCTGCCTGCTCTGTAATATGGCAACTCTCAGCCAGGTTTAACTGGAACTCAGTAAGTCCAGAAGAAACCTCTCAATAAATCCCAGCCTTCTTAGCACTCAGCAACATGAATTATGTTCCAGTTTTGGGGATTAATGGTCAAGCACAGCTGTCCCACTTCACCCCATCACTTCATCGTGGCACATGGGCTCTTTCAGAGAGCAGCTGTGTGCTTGAGGAAACTCAAGAGTTCATGGTGTGAAACATCCTGCAGATAAACATGTCATAAAAAACAAGAACGCATATCATAAAATCAGGGAGAAAGAGGTCTATGGACTAGGGAACAAAGGTTATGTCCAAGCTCTGCATTTTAGACTGCATTTAACTTTTGTCTCCACCTGAGCTGTTCTTGGAGTTGGAAGATTTTCTGCTTTGTGATTGTGGTAGCAGTTACAATGCACACAGACTAAAGTATTATCAACATAAATTTGAAAAATAATGTTGAACAAATAACAGGACTGATGTAAGGGCTGTTGCTGATTGGCCAAACAGGTATTGTGCACAAACGTGCTCGTACAGGCAGAATTCTTTTGAGGGAAAAATGGTTGTATCGCTTTGTACATGCTCCCAACAGCAAGGGACGAGGCCATTGTTCAGCTGAGAAGGTAAGGAGTGCAAGAATGCATCAGAGCATTCTCTTTAAGGATTGATAGAAATCGTAATTGCATCCAAATATTACAAAGCATTTTAGAGGTTGATTGCAAGTCCTGGTATAAAGTACTCACTTTTAAGTACTTTCAGTTAAGTTTAAATAAGTTAATTATTTGCACTGTTCCACAGGAATGTTTGATACAAACCAAGGTCATTTTTAGCTTGAATTAAAAACAACACCCAAACTCACAGAATAGTATTAGCTAGTATAAAGCAATACCTTTAATAGCTACCTTTACCTTGTCATGATACACCACCTCCATGCTTTGTTGAAAGAGAGGATTATTTAAAAAAAAATAAAAAAATAAAGGGTTTTACTTTAATATCAGTATGGGAAATAGAAGCGATCATTTCATGAGTAGGAAGTAGTACCTGTTAGTGGGGGGGGGGGGTGTGTGAATCCATTTAGTGTGCTTAGCTATGAAATGCTGAATAACAGTTTAAAAACAAAATAGTTGTGCACCCAGTTTATATTCACGTATTCATGGGCACAGTTAATGGACAGCAGCAGGGGAGATGTGATCCCACACTTTTTAAAAATCAACAGAAAAGCAGTGCACACCACGCAATTCCCTTTTGCATTAAACTCATTAAGTCAAATCAATTTTTACAAGCACATAGGCTAGAATTCTGGCACTTAATTCCTTTTGATCTTCCGCCTGCTAAATTCAGCTTCCCACTGTGCTACCATGCAGTTTATTTTAAACAGATAATTTTTTTTGACAACATTAAAATGCAAATATTACAATTTATAGCACTACTAAGGCACTGAAATACCTGTCAAATCATTAAGTGTCTGCAAACACACACACACACACAAATAGCCATTTGCACAAGGGGAAATTATAGAGTTAAGAAAATGCCACTGTTCTGTTCAAGAGCATGAAGCGCACAAAATACAGGATCCTGACTTTTGCAGAGCCAGCTTTACAGATTACTCCCACTAATTTCTGTGCTTGAGGTGCAGCTTTTAGCTCCCATGGCTGTTTGGTGACTGGAGAAGGAAACTGCTATGACCTGACAGGTTTTAAATGGAAGATTTTGGGGCTGAGTCAATGGATTATTCTTTTCATTGCAATATGATGTTAATTCAAAACATAATTAGTGTTCTGAAAGACATATTTTGTAATTATGGATTCTTTTTTCAGCTGAGCATTACTTAGTGTTAGTATAAGGTGCTTTCTGTACAAGTATTGCGTGTCTTTGGCAGGAGGGTTTTCATTCTCCTTACATCTTTCTGTGAGGAGCATCATAAAATGTTGTAAATATTTCAGTATCGATCATCCTGTAATTATAATAAACTAGTAGTCCACTGACTTTTAGTGATGGGCCCACAAAGAGATCTTACCTCCAGGTATGCTCCACTTGCAGCAGCCAGATCCACATTTGTTTGAGCACTGAGAGTTTAAATAGCCCCAAAGGCTGATAAGGCTGATGGGGCCCTTAGCCACCCATGTCACAGAGCCTCAATAAAACAAGATCTTGAGCTCACACACAGATTACCTCATTGCTCTTCCCCTCCTCATTCAGGGGGGTGGGAGAAGGGTGGTGGCACCTCATCTGGGAATGGAACTGTGAGGATCAAATGACCTTTGGCTACTTTCATGGTTTGTGATTGCACCCTCATGGATCATAAATACTGTCATCTACTGTCATAATCCTGTCGCCTACTTAACATCCTGACCTTTTGTCTTGCTCTAAGACCTTTTATATCCTTTGTAAGTAATGATCTAATTAATAATTCATTAGTAATTAATGATTTAATGAATAACCTATTTAAGCAGATATGGGTTCATGTCCTCAGAAAAGATGATATTGCAAAAGATAACCAGACACATGAGAAGTTTCTTCTATGGATTAAATACTCCAGTGAGTGTTGATCTGAATCATCCCTATGTCAGTAAATCTCTGCCACTATCAGAAATATAAATCTATGACACCACAGGAATCTTCTAGTCTTTCCTCTGCCAGATTTTTTTTTTTTTTTTTACAATCCAACTTTCCTGCTTTCACTGCTTGTCTGGTAACTCAGGAAGCTGGGTGGAGATCTAAGTGAGAAGGACTGTTGTACAAGCTTTGCCCTTCAAGCCCTTGCAGAATTGCTCAACAGAGAACTCTTTTAAAAATTAAGGCTGAAGTGCAGGCTCAGCAAAAAGTATGTATGAGTCTTACTACCAAGTTAAACCTCAAGAGCAGGAATCGGATTCAGCAGCAGAAAATTCTGTGGGACAGCTTTGCCTTGGATATACCCAATTGCAAAGAGGGAGCACTTCAGTAAAACGTAGGGGTCTGGATCACTTCAGACTTTAGTATGCACTAGGGAAAATATGGCAGATTTGCCTTTTTGAGCTAAGTTCTAGGTTAAGTAAAACATGTACTTATCCAAGAATTGGAAAATTTGTGCCTTAAAGTGAGTTTTCACTAAATTTGTTAAGAAAAAAAAGTTATGAAGTGGTTTCCTGTGAGAGAAACATTTTGTTACTGTCTGTAACAAAATTATTCTAATTATGAGGCAGAGGGATCAGCAAGCACCCACCTAATCTTCTGTAGGATAATGAAGTTCAGGAAATGTCAGGTATAACTGCCACTTACCTTCTTCAAAATGCACATTTGTTTCATCTGTCATGTATAGAACATATTTTGTTCTGACTTTTGTTGTGTTTCTTTAACATGGGTTTGTGTTTTGCATATAAGGCAGGATGAATGTAGATAAGCTTGACATTTGTGGGAGCAAATTTAATTTACTGTCCAATAGAAAATGATCTGGTCCTCCAATAAAGTTTTTAAGTATCATCTGCTACAAGAATAAAGTGTACACCCACAAATATGAAGTTAATTATGTTTATGGAACTTAAATAGGACAATAAATTTGACAGCAGGAAAAAAAGAAGTTCTAAGAAGTAGCATTCTGACAATGTTATTCAAAACACCATCAAAACCAGAATTTGGGTGGAGTCTTTATGCATATTTAAAATCAGTTAATCAAGAAAATACCTGATTATTTGGAACACAAGGTATGTCACTCTTTGGTGTTGTATTTTAGTCCTACATTTCATTTTGGAAGGTTTGGTGTGATGTTTAGATGGGGGTTGCAGTTGGGGAGTAACTGATACAGTTTTCTGGTAAAGTCTTTATTTTTAGGTTGTGCTACAGCCATAAGTCCACGGAGAATTTATATGTAATGTACTTCTTATTTGTTGAAAAAATACTACTCCTTCCATCTGAAATTAGATATTACACAAATGAAAATAGTTATAAAAATTAGCTAAATCTGTCAGGAAAACTAAATACCCTGGGTGTTGGCATTTTGATCAGCATGTTTCAAACTTAAAAACTAGAATAGCAAGCTCAGCCTCTTGCATGTTACTAAAAGCTTTATTCCACTTCAACAGTTTCCTCAATCATTTTCTCTCGATGCACTATGCAGTTCATGACTGGGTTTGACAAGGAAATGTGTCATAATATCGCCTACTTCTGTAATGCGTTATTGAAACAGCAACATGAAGATTTATAGCAATTAAGGCAACTTAAATTCCAGTTCAGCTTATAAGGCAGATAGGAGAGTTTTAGATCTATTCCTATTTGAGGCAGCTGGATGTTCGTACTTAAACATCTTTGCTTCCCTAAAGCAATCCACGTCACAGGAGCTTGACCTCGGAATGCTGGCTCTATGTCAAACTCCTTTATTTCTATGTCTGGTATTTGCTAGAGTTTTTTATTGGCTGATAATTTTCATCCTCTTCCACTGTCTAGGAAAGGACATAAAGCAAAGGGGAGAAAGGTGTAGTGCACAGAAATATGTATTTTTCTTCATAACAGTGTGTATATATATATATATGTATGTATGTATGTATGTATTGTGCAGCAATGGGAATACAGAGATGTAACACTATTTTTTCTCTATACCTTACTCTACAGAAAACGGCCATCATTGTGGTGACATATTCTTGAGTTTGAGATCTAGGGTTCAGCAGTGAAAATGCTACTGATAACAGTTTTCTGAGTTGCTAACTGCACTGAGATTTTGCAAATGATGCAAGATGTAATATATTGCCATCGCAGTTCTAAGACTGTAATCTTAATTTAATGCTGCCTTTCTAAATTTGATTTGCTGGAGGAATTTTGATGAATTCCACACATCAAAATGTTTTTCAAAAGAAAATTAAATCCTTGCATTTCTCTCATTGAAAAATTAGATATCATTAAGGCTATCACATTTTAAAATGGCATGGGTTTCATAAAATGAATATTTATTAAAAGTACATATTTTATTAGTTATATTTGTAGGTAGTTGATAACTTATGCATTGTTTCTTTTCCCTGTAAAGACTTTTAGAACATCTGAATGTACCATAACAAAGAGAACAAGACAAACAATGGTCCAAATAGATGGATATGGGAAAAAACAGTTGTGCATTTCTATGGCATGTCAGATCAAATTGCTTTATTCAATAGAGTTTCCTAGGACTTGAGGCCAGAAGAAATTATTAACTCCTCTGTGCTTCAAGTTATAAGAGGTACTTCTGCTTTAAACTCAATGGCTTTAATTAGACTGAAGGAGTTAGCTCTTTAGAAATATATAATTAATTGCTTGCAAACCCCAGAAATTTTCTGAAATCCCTTGGCTGTCGTATGACATGCACCAGATAAAGTATGCCCAGATAATCCCATATACCTGAGAGCAATACAAATGCCAAGGCCATTGCCAGACTTCTCCTCAGAGAGTTTCCCATCTGACCAGGACCAGTACCCCCCATGTGCATACAGACTCCTTAGTGGGATGTGTAGGATCACCTGCAAGTTTTCTCATGTGCTGTTCTCCATTAGGAGTGGTTATTTTATCCAGTGTTACTGAATTCAAACCATTCAGCATGGGAAATAGATGAAGCTTGTCCGCAGTTAGATAAAGGAAGGAGCACTTTGCAGCTTAGCTCATATCAGGTTCATGTTAGGTAGTCCTTAGTTTTTGGACAGGCAATTCAAAAACAGGAAGTTGAAATATATAATCAAGGATTTTATGTTAGAGTGTAGACATGGTTTATGTCCCTTCTGTTGTCTATATTTAGTGTCATCATCCTTTACATTCCCAGGAGAAAAATGGCCACAGCCAGAAACACCATAAATCCAATTCTTACAAGGAATGTGTGACCTGTCCTCAAAAGATACTAGTCATTATCTAAGTTAGGAAGGGACAAAATAGGGAGCTCTGAAAAGTGGTTTAAATTAGACACCTATAGCCAAAGTTAGGATTTCTGAGCCCTAGCCACAGCAGCTGCCAGCTGTCAATGTTGTTCAGCTGAGGAAAGGAAAAGGAAGCTGCTGTTAAAAAAGCACAGAGGAGCCTCAGATAAGTTAGAAAAAGCATTTTCAAGAATGCTCAAAGTATAGAAAAGCAAGATAAAACTGTTTTAAGGAAGTGAACATGGGGTTGTCTGGCTATGTCTGCACTATATTGCCAGTCTGCAAAAATTCAGTATCAAAAATCCTTTTTAATAATCAGGTAGGGCATCTTGAATTTAGCCAGCAACAACATTTACTCTGCAGTGACATTAAAAGTAAGTAATTTATGACTGCAGCCCTTAATCTATTTGCGGACAAGAAAGTAATATTTAAAGTTGGCTATTGGTCAAACTGCTTATCTACTTCAAATTTTATACTTGGTGAAAAGAAGTTTTAAAATGAAAGCTAAATAAAACACTTTTCAGCTACATGTAGATACTTTTAGTGACTCTCTCTGTGCTAATTCAATAGTAAAGCCTGTGCTGAGCCATAAGATCAAGCTTTTTAACTTGTAAAGGTTAGAAATCATTCTTATTGAAAGTAAGGCAGACAGCACAGCAGGTATGGCCCTCAGTAGAATACCTGCCAGCCCCATGACCTGAGCAGCAGTGGGAGGGTGGATGCAAGACTGCCATTTCAAGGGAAAGGACCAACAGCCACATTGCTTTAAGCATCTGGATTGTGAGATTAGGCTGACAAATAAAGCACCAGCTTGAATACCATATCCTGAATTCCTCTTTGCAGAGACATGCTTCTCTGAGCTTGGAGGAAATGTAAGGAGTTGCTGAGACTTGCACAGAAATTACAGAATAATCACAGCAGTGCTGACAAGAAATTTGCTGGCAGTTTTCACATCTGCATGGCCATAAAAAGCAATGGCATTCAAATAAACAGCAATCCATTGGCTGCCCCAAATACTCCTTGGTCTCCTTCCTGCCAAAATGGCTTCTCTTTGTTTTGAAGGAAGAAAGATTAATGAGGAGATTCTGTCTTCAGATGTTGCTGCCTGTCAGTGGAATAGTGAATAGTCAGCACTTCAAAAAAAAACTCTTTTAATGGCACCTACTTCTCAGACATTGGAACAGAATTAGCTACTTAATGGGTTTAGCAGTCATTCACAACAAAATCAGTTCTCTCTGGGAATATTAAACATTTTGGGATTGAATGCCAGAGGGTTGGGTTTTTTGTTGAGGTAGGGTTTGGGGGTTTTGTTTCTCTGTCAGCCCTTCAAGATACATTTCAGGTGTAACCACTAATGAAAGCAGCCCTGAGTGCAAACCCTCAAGTGGCAAGCAGAACAGAGCTCCTTGGGTCTGGGGCCAGAGAACCACAGCACCACAGTGACAAACAATCAGTCCAAGAGCTTCCCTCAATTCCTCACGGAGACATGCTTCATCATAGTAAGCATCATAGTAAGCAGGCAGGAATGTTGTTAACATCCAGAAAACTGGTGTGTTTTGGTGAGTCTTTGTAAATGAATTTGTAGTTTGAAAGGGAGACAGATATATATGGGGGAAAAAAGCTCCCAGCAAGAGCCAGTGTCTCACCTTGCTCTGCACCACCATCCCACTCCAATAACCACCCTCTGCAAATTCAGGCTGTGTTTTCCCGGGAGGGTTTTCCAGAGCTCTGTGTTACTGTCTACCGTGGGGACACCCTGCAGGTCAGCACAGCTGTCTGTGACCCTCCTGCCAAAGTTTCTCGGGGCTGTCTCACTGCAGGGGCCAGAGAGCCCTCTGGAAGGTGTGGGAAGAGAAGGGCAAACTTTGGAAGTCTGGAAATCTTTGGAAGTTTGAGGAAGGCAGCTCTTCTGAATGGTGTTGGAGCCCCATGGTCATGCAGTGAGAGCCTCTGAGGCCATGACAAGCATGAGGAGCTCCTCCATGAGGAGCTGGAGGGTCTGGGTTGTGACGGTGATTTTCCTCCTGAGGAAGCTGCCATTTATCAGCAAGGTGAGGCAAACCCTCCATGAACTAAAGGCTCCATCTTGACAGGATGAGCTGGGCAGGAAAATCCATTTTAAAAAGAAAAAAAAAGTCTGATTTCTCAAGTGAAATTTTTGGTGCAGGGTCTTCCCACAACTGCTGCAGTGAATGTTTGAAGAGAAGACCTAGGCCGCTTCCCCTCAGAGCCATGAGAGGGTCAGGGTGGGGTCCTTGAGGGGATTGTGCCTTCCCTTTGGCCTCAGAGCACAGAGCATTTCAGCAAGGAATTGGTATTTCCTAGTGGGATTGCATCAAACCTGCTTGTGCAGCACAGCCATGGATGGCAACACTACGAGGAAAACTCAGGAGCTTCACAACTTCAGAATCCTTTCATTTATAACCTGTGTGTAAAAGTGAGTACCTTTAATTCTCTTTCTGCTTTTGAAATCTGCTTCCCGAATGAAAAGAGCAGTCAAGAGCAAGCTGCCTGTTGCAGATTCCAGGGTATGTACTGGTGGCTTGTTGTTTTTGCCTACAAACCCAGTGTTATTTAAATTCCTTGCACTGCTGCAATCCCACTCTGCTGGCTCTGGCAGTAGAACCTGACAGCTTGTTCTTTCAGGTTCCATAGGCTCTTTTCCTACAAACCCGCTACATCAGGAGGTGAAAGCTAAAAACAGTACACCCTGGTTTTGCCTGTGCCCTGATTTTAAAATATTTGGTTTACCCAACAATTATATACAAAATGGCAAAGGAAGGTACTCCTAAATAGCTCTTTTTCATAAACTGATTTCATACTCTAGAGCTGATGGGAGCCCTTATTGGGGCTGGTTGTTATCTGGATGAACAATTTTTCTTTGAGTGTGAGGGTGTGATAGCATTTAGATATCAAGCAAGACAAGGAAAATTTAACATTGGGATGAGATTTTTCTCAGTCAGAGTGTTCTGTGGGTTTTTTTGGGTTTTTTTTTCTGCTGTTTGTAACCATTCATTCTGCAGCTTTGCCATATGGTTCAGCAAGCACTGCAAAGGACAAGGTTACCTTACTGACACCTTCTTGACACCTCCTTATCAGGAGCTAAATCAGGGTATATGGGATTTATATACCTCTGTCTGTCTCCTCAGGCAATAGTGATTGTCAGATTTCAGTTCCTTGTAAGTCTGGTTATGAAATTAGTGATGCAACAGGATATGTGGACTTTGTGTTGGTTTTTTTTCCACATTTTCTGGGCTTATAGCCTCAGGTGAATACACGTGACATATCAAATATAAAACTTATACAAAATGTTTGTTCAGGCACTAGAATTTAGCAAATGCTTACCTCTGTGTAGCAGTGCCTTTTCTTTCATATATTGTCTAATAAATCACTGTATGACTTACAATCTCTGGTGACCTGACAAATATGGGACCTAAAACTAATACTTAAGGTTTCATGTTTGTTTTCTTGAAACAAGATGAACTTTTGCCAAAGCTGGAGGCCAGTTTGTATTCTAGTGCACAATGCAGCAATGCGTGGAAAGTTTCTTACACTGATTGTTGATTATTGTTATTCCCAGGCCATGAATCAAGCCTGCAAAACCACAAATAATTCACAGTAGTTAGACAATAGTTATCATACAAGTTAGGCACCCTTACAGGTTGAGATTCTTGTGTTTCAAATCACAAATTTCTTGTGTTTTAAAATCACATAAAAACTAATTTGCTGTTTGATGGTAAATTCAACAGAATGGTGCTATTTCTCCTCCCTTAAAATGACTGTAAAACCCACCTGATCTGGAAAATAATCTTTATTTTGTTCCAAGAATTTCAACATACTGAAGATTATGAACAAATTCTTTTGTTGAGGAACTCGAGGCTGAAGAAAAGAACAGAAATGTTTGATCATCTGCAGTTAGCTAAGATAAATTGATGTGACACTGCCAAGGTTCTGAAATGGCTTTTAGCCATAAGTCAGCAAAGCTCACCAGAGAATGAGAAGATTCCTCAGGTGCCCTGCATTCTGAAAAATCGGTATAACACCATGCTTTTTTTATGGGAATGAAATAGTCCCATAATGCCACCAGGTTTTTAATGCCAAGTTATGCCATTTCACAGTAAATATTTGTCAGTGACTGTTTTGTTTTGACACTCTACCATGCTCAGCCACTCGGATATCAGATAAACCAATTTGATCATGTGTGTGTGGTGGACTCTGTGTGCCCAAAGCACATGACTGGCTGTGCTGTAGGACACGTGGGTCTTTACAGTGTGTCTGACACTAAGGGACACAAGCACAATTGTTGTACAGCACTGACTGTCACGTCAGACAGGGTGGAGGATAGGGCAGTCTCAGTTCCAGAGATAGAAACCAAACACAGAAATTTATGATGGCCAGGTGTGTTTAGGTGGAATTACAGGCATGTTGTGAAAATAGAAGTGCATGTTAAGTGGGGTCGGTATTCCAGAAGTGGAAGCATCTCTAAGCTTCCACAAAATGTATTGGACATGTTGGTGCAGCCTTTGTTTTGTTCACTCACTGTGCTCTGAGAACAGAATAGCCTGACACTACACAGCCAAAAGTTCATGGAGCCTGTGCAGAGATATGTGAAAGCATTCTATTTAGCAATAGTTTAGCAATGCAAAAGTGTTTCCTGAAGCTATAATGTCTCCTGAGGGGCCACTTTTAACTGTTTTAGAAAAACATAGCTTTAAAAAATATTTTCTGTTTTTCTCGTAAGAGTTCTCTGTTCTGCTCATCTCTACAAAACAAAGCAACACTCATTAAATTCAATTACGGATCAATATGTGTTGCTGTACTTAACAGACAGTAGGATGTAGATGCTTGTTCAGTTATCAAGTATAAGTAAGGATTTTCTCTTTTCCATGGAGGAGGGAAAAATTTAGAAGCAGTCACCTGAGAGAAAATCTAGCAGTTAGATTCGCAGTGCAGTGAATACAGGGAAATGCATCCTAGGTGTAGACAGATCTGTTTGCTGAGGAAAACCACTGGCAAAAATTTGTTTGCAGCCCTTTAAATGGTGTGTGTAGTGGCACATATAGGACAATTAAGCAGATAATTGACATGTAGTGTAGTTGGACATTGACTGTTCCTCCTTAGAGGGAGCTATTATCAAGGCAGTGATTTCTCTGCCTTCTGTTTCATGGACATGGCTTTAACAGTTATGATCATTATGTGCTTCACTCTTGCTAGCTTCAGGTTTTCTGTCACCTGGTGCTCCAGAGATTATGTCCTGCATATGAGACAATTAATTTTGTCTAGAACCTTCACTTTTTTTTTTTTTTGTCCACGCCTGCAGTCTAGTAGGTGATTTCACACCAAGGACCTAATTAATTTGTTTTTCCTGGAATTTCTCCTCTCCTTAAAACATTCATAAAGACTGTTTAACTGTATAACTGCTTCTCAGGTCCTCATTAGAGTTGAAAACTTGCCTGGCAAGGAGTTATTTTAAGAAATAAATATAAATGTGTTGTGTTTAAAATCTGTCACCATCTTTCGTGTAATGAAAACTGCTGTTTTAAAACAGTGTAACTGCTGTCAGTTCTCTGTCCCACTCTTTTCAAAATTTTAAACAGAAGTGGGCATGAGTAATAGTGATAGAGCAGTAGTGAGCCCCACAAGGAGGTCCCTCTCTTATCTGAGATTTCTTTCTATTGGAGGAAAAAAATATTATGTCATTTTAATGCTACTTCTCTCTCTTTGTATATTCCAGTGTCTTTCCAAATTTTTCAAGCAAGAACAACGTCTAGAGTCTTGTAAAGTCTGAATTTAGAGTCCTTAACTCCGGTAGAATCAGGATTTTCACATTTGTCTGGCTTCACACAATTCTCTTTTATCACGAGATGTGGAAAGAACCCCCTTGCTTTCTAAACCCCTTCTCAGAGAGGAGCCTGTGTGCAGTTGGAGCCAATCTTGGCCCCAGGCTTTGTAAATGGTTTATGTCCAAAGGATTAAACAAGTGTCACTGAGCTTTTATCCAGCTTTGTCCAGCAGGATTAAGGGTGGCAAACCAAATGTATATGAAAATAAATGATTTATTATTATAATTTTTAGGCTAGAAGATCTTATTCAGAATTATTTACCACACACTATGGGTAGCTATAGTGCACTATTTTTGAAGCAATATTGAAGCAATTATATTAAAGCAATTATCCTGAAGCAATTATATTAAAGCTAGTTATTAAGAAGAGATTGATGTTACTCACACATGGCAATCTCTTTCGCTCAGCCTTGAGGAGTAACCTTGAGGGGTGTCCTCACTCAAGGGAGCAATCTCCACATACACTCTGAGAAGGAAGTTGTTAGGAAACCTTCACATTAAAAGGTGTGACTGAGCTTTTACAGTGATACACATATGTAATGTATCCCTATTATATATTTTTATATGTGTACACATATGTGTGTGTGTGTGT
>VWZN01015210.1:0-10312 GCA_013396955.1 Regulus satrapa | reverse complement strand
GCTATTTTTTTCAATTTTTCCCCTTTTTTTTTTTTTTTTTTTTTTTTCCAAAGTAAAAGTAAGTCCCATTTTTATTCATGGAGTTGAAAAACTGCAGGTACAAACAATTCTCTTAGTATGTTTCAGGTTATGTTCTTGCATAGTATCAAATAAAGAAAAAGTTATGATCAAATGAGCAAAAGTTAGTCTGCACAGTGTCACAGAGGTCCAAAGGAGTGTGCACCAGGCAATTTGTCTTACTATTCCTTACATCTCATCTGCAAATGTGAACACTCTTGATGATTCAGCAGTCCTTTATAAAAGCCCTGTCTACTGTGTCACTCCAAAGAGAACTGCACAACCAATGGAAAAGAAAATAGTGAAAGTCTGGATTATTTGACTGTTGCACAAAACCAAATCATTTCTTGCTTTGCTCATTTAGACCTGTGTTATGGAAGAAGTATATTGTATGCAGTGGAAAAGAAGAGAGTTTCAACATGAGGCATGATTGTGCTCTCTCAGTGTTGGGACATATACAGAAATTAATTCCTCTTAATTTTTTCTCTCCTGTTTCAGGGAAGAATCCAAATTCCAAATTATCTGGACTTTTATCAAGAATATGCACTAATTATGGACACTAATTATAGTCAAGAAACCACAATTGAATGCTAATGAGACTGCCAATTTCTTCTCAGACATTAATGTAATTTGTTTAAATGAATTAAAGTAATAATGTCTGAAAGAAGTAAAGGGAAGATGATTTCCTCTGTCAATATTAGTTTGAAACATCAGACCTGATGGTGATAAATTTTCTAGCATTCTTCACTTGTCTCTTTAGAAAAGGGGGACAAATTTGTAAAAAAGGCAATTGAGTTGGATGTCAAATGCATAAGTACACTATAAATACATTAATTTGTTCTTTAGTTTGTATGTTTAATACTGAGTTTTAAAAAATAAATCAATTTTATTGATTATTTTTACATAACTTTTAAAAATTTAAATATTCATGATAATGAAATACAATTTTATTGGTTTGTTTTTGTACTGATATTAGTGGAGGTATTGGCACAACAAGTATGCAACAGTATGATGGCATTAATTTATGCATATTGGAAAAGGATGTCTTTCAACATCCATATCAGAAGTAGACATTAAACAAATAAAATGTGATGGAATATAAGATTGTCCTATAAATTAGCCAGCACGCCCTCCTGAAACCAAAACTGAAGAAATCTCACATTTATATTAGCTTTTAGAAACAATCTTCGCAGTGGTTTGGCTTCTTAGAAACCACCACCAAGGAATGTGACAAAATTTAATTTATAACAATTTTTTAAAAAAAAAACAAGCAAAACCTGATCTAACAGAACACTAGTAATCTATTTGTGTATTTGATGACAGCATGCAAGATACACAGTGTTTGCAAGAGATGAAACAAAGCAAATGAGAAAGCTTTTCTGTGGCATTCTACATTTCACTGACTCACAATTATCACTAAGCAGATTCATATCATACAGGTAAAGATTCAAATACTGCAACCCATTTTGAGTTATGTTCATAGGAAATTTTGTACTTCACATTAAATCAAGATGAAAAGATGACATTTGAATTCCAGTTAAATTGGTTTGAACTGTCTAGGTTTATCTTTCTTGATTTTTACATGTTGATACCATAGGACATATGGTTTAAAATAATTTTCTGGAGGAGATTCAGAAGTGATTGAGTGTTCAGATGAGAGAGGATTACTGAAAAAACAATATTAAAATAACTATATATTTGAAATTTTTCCCATATGGCTTTAATTTTTAATGTTAAATAGACTATAATTGAGAAAATATAAAAATGTAAAGATATGCATACATATATAGGAGGCTAAGGCTTCCTTTCTAGAGATTCTTTCTCTTTTAATTAAAAAAACTTGTATTGTCTTTGACATTTAAATAAAATGAAAATTAATACATGAAATAATATACCTATGTAACATAAAAAGTAACTAAGAATGCAAGATGCCTACCCTGAAAAACGCCTAATTATTATTTTCAAGAAAGGCTGAACATCTCTCTCTCTATGAATACAACTCATATACTAGTCTCATAAGTTTCTGAGCATTTCTTATTGGTTTCTACTTTTATTTCTTGCATCAAAAATTAGTAAGCAACAGTCAAATAAAAATTACTCAGCCAACTAAGATTTTTGATCTATGCAATACTAGTATAATACTGGCAGCTTGTTAATAAAATATTTTTATTTGTAACATGTTGTGTAATTTAGAATGGACATTTGTAGTCGGACTACATAAAATGTCTTATTTCTTATAGATACTCATAACCCTGAATACATCACCTGATTCATGATCTGAAGTTTGATTGTCTCTGCATGATATATAGGACAACCAAGGCCCAGCTAGTACTGATTTATGAAAGGCAGGTCCTGCCTGACCAAGCTGATCTCTTTGTATGACTAGACCTATGTAGTGGATAAGGGAAAGGCTGTGGATGTTGAATACCTGGACCTTAGTAAAGCCTTTGAGCCAGCTTCTGGAGAAATTGGCAGCTCGTGGCTTGGACAGGTTCACCCTTCACTGGGTAAAAAACTGGATCAGACAAGAGGAAAACATCTCATGTGCCAGTGGACGTTTATATTGGATATTAGGAAACACTTCTTCACTGTAAGGGTAGCCAAGCCTCAGGCTTCTAAGGAAGAGGTTGAATCCCTTTACCTGGAGGTATTTAAAAGTTGTGTAGATGTGGGACTTAAATACATGGTTTAGTGGTGGGCTTGAGAGTATCAGGTTAATGATTGGACTTGATTATCTTAAGGGTCTTTACAAACCTGAATTATCTGTGGTTCTGTGGGATTTTTTTCCTTTACATTCATCTCACTGTATTTTATTAAATGAAGATATTGAATTATGCTTATAAAGATTATACTTCTACAAAGCTGTATGCTTGAACAAAGCTATCTGACTTTATGAATGTCTATTCTATAAATGACTCATTTTTTCATGCAGAAGAAAAGATCTTCCTAATTATGAAATAAATGAGCCTAGATAGTGATTAATTTAGGTGATATTCTCACACAAACTGCTATTTGAAATGATCATTTTTCATTTGTTCCTTGAGACAATAATTGTGTTAATAATTCTGTAAGTGAAATTTCCTCTTGTATGCTTCTATGGAAGGAAACTGTGTTGAACAGCTGTTTTAATAAAAGCTCAAATCTTGTTTCAGTTGATTAAGACAGCATGATATTAATAGTTCAGAGAGTAAGAAATAAATAGTTATGGCAACATGCTGCACTTACTGAATTTCTTATGACAGGTTTGTATATAATTTCTCATTTTAATAATGCTAATACTTATCACTTCAGATATGTGATTCATGGCCACAAGAACAGCATCTACATCAGTAAATGGTGAAATGCAATTTTATCACATAATAGAACCAAGAGATGAAGATGAGAAAATGGCAATCACTCTGTGTGTTTCAGGGGCATTTACTTTGGCCCAGCTTACTTTGGTCCAGGAGGTGAACTCAGAAACTAGAGTGCTTTACATGAGACCCTGGAATGTATGCAGGAGTTTAGTTTTTGGCCAAAAGTATTTTAATAATTTTTTGGCTGAAACCACTGCACTGTAGGAATCATAGGAGACAATTGGTAGGTACACTTCAAAACTGTTGTCCTGATCCAAAAATCAAATACTAAGGGAGAATGATTCAACAGCATCAAACCAGCTCATGCGCACATTTTCTACCCAGTTTTCTGACTGCATCCAAAATTACAGAGTGATGGAATGAACACACTAGCATGACACTCACCCTCCTTTATCTCTTGTTCTAAGACTAAACTCCCAGTTGTTTTTGCTTTCTATTAAAGGAGATAACTTCACTAAACACAAACCTCTTCAGACACAGATTAGTAACTCTGCTCTGTTTGGAATCTATAATAAAAAAACATAGAAGAGGTTAATTTTGTTTACTCTTTTTGACTTCTGAGAAGGTGTTCTTTGTTTATGTTCTATGCACACATAGGTGTATTGCAAGACTATAGTGAGGTTTTTTTAATGCAGGTGCTGTGTTGGACAAAAACAATTCCAGTTGTCTCCAGTGGACCTGTTGAAGGGCACATCTGAACCTGTCCATGATGCTGATGTTACCTCTGAGAAAATATTTTTAAAATGATAAGAAATATACTGTGAGAAAGAGAAGTGAGAAAAGTATGAAACAAAGAGCCTTAAAAGCATGCAACACGAGAGGAGGATGAACACTGCAGGCACCAGAACAAAGATTTATCTGCAGCCCTTGGAGCAGACTATGCTGGAACAGGTTCCTCCTCTGTAGCTTTTGGAGAACCCACTCTAGAACAGGTGGATGTGCCCTGAAGGAATCTACAGTCTGTGATGACCCATTGCTGAAGTGAGGTCCTTCAAAATCTGTCATCTATGAAGAGAAGCCCCAGCAAGATCAGGTTTTCTGCCAGGACTGACCCTGTGGAAGACCCATACCAGGTCAGTCTGTTCCTGAAGGGCTGCACCCCATGCTGGAGCAGTTTATGGAGAACTGCAGCCTGGGGGAAAGACCCACACTGGAGTAGTTTCTGAAGGGCTGTATCCTGTGGGTCCCCATGCTGGAGCAGGAGAAGAGAATGAGGAGGAAGGAATAGCAGAAAAAATACATGATGAAATGGACACAAACCTATTCCCCATCCCTCTGTGCTACCTGTGGGAAGGAGGCAGAAATGCCAGGAGTAAAGTTAACCTGGGAAGAAGAGTTATGTGGAAAAGGTAGTTTTAGTTGATTATACTTCTCACTATCCTACTCTGCTATTTACTGGCAATATACTAAATTAATGTCCTGCTAATTTGTCTGCTTTGCCCATGATGGTAATTGGTAAGTTTATCTCCCTCTGTTTTGTTTTTTTGTTTTTTGGGGTTTTTTTTTTTTTGTTTTGTTTTTTTTTTGGTTTTTTTTTGGTTTTTTTTGGGGGGGTTTGTTTTTTTTTTTTTTTGGTTTTTTTTTTGTTTTTTTTTCGGGGGGTTTTTTTTTTTTTTTTTTTTTTGGGTTTTTTTTTTGTTTGTTTGGTTTTTTTTGATGTGAGCTTTTAGTCTAATTTTCTCCGCCTTTTCTTTCAAGGAGGGAAAGTGATAGAATGACTTACGACAATAGGTAAAGGAAAATATATTATTTCCCTTTGGGCAGTTAAACATTATACAGGCAATATAATCCTCCAAAAGCTTAAAACCCACAGTTTAGAATTAATTTCCTTTATATATGCTAAGAAACTTCATATATTATATCACATATTTATTTCAACCCCCTTCACATTCTTTACTTTTACTTTATTCTCTCATCATAATGTTGTTGTGTGTTTGTTTTCAAAGATTTTCAGAGTTTGTTTTATAATTAAATCCTTTTAATATTTTTTTCACATCTCATTGCTATATTTTTCCTCATTATCATCATTATCAACACTGAACTTATTAAAAAGAGAAAGGCAAGAAACCTATCTGGTTTCCTATTTGCTTCAAATTCAAGCCATTTCTTGTGGGCAGCTTAACTTGAGCATATACTCATGCTGGTCACTGTTTTGACCCTATTTTGTGCTTTCCTACTGCAGTTACAGGGTTATATATCTGAATCTCACTAGATTCGCTAGTGGGATTCACCTCACCATTACTCTGAGTTTAAATGATAGATGCATATCAAACATGTGGGTTTGATATCCTGAAGGTAGGAACCTATTCAATATAGTTCTTGGTTTTAAGGGAGATACTAAAAAGATTAAACAGCTAGGGTAAACCTCACTGAGAATGCTGATTACAACAACAGTGACAGAATAAAAATTCAGACATCTAGTTTAATGTAGACATTTATGCAGATAAACTGGATTCCTATCCTACCCTGTCTCTCTACATGGACACTTTTCTGATATTATTGGTTTACTCTACAGCAATACAGCAAAAGCAATAAAAGAAACACCTTTGTGAACAAGATAAAGGCCAGGATATAGCTCAGCTAAGTTTTATGTTTCTGATGAAGGTGTCCGAGTAAGGAAAACTGGTGGCTTATCAGTTCTATAAAGTAAATGCTGATACCTGAGAAACTTGCAAGGACAAATTCATTTTCCCAGGCTTCCAGATTTTGCCACAGTACATATGGATACACTATGAACATAGAAAGGTGACATAATAACTCTCTTGCTACAAACTATTTATACAGATATTTTTCCTCTTGGTACTATTTTTTGGGGTAATGCAGTAATTTTGTAAGAGGAAAATTGAAAAAAACCCACACAGTTCTTAAATGTAGACATACTTTTGGCATTGGTTTGATTTAGTACTACAGCTTCTATTGTGTTTTTTTTTCAGAATATAGGCCAATAATATCTTTGCATTGCCAATGCCCAGAAGCCATGAGGAAAAAAGAAATGCAGACATTATGGTGCCATCACACTGGATTTCATAGCTTTGTAGCCCTTGTACAGACTTTGGTACCACTATGAAGTAATTAGTATTCCTTGTCCAATCTTACTATATTCTTATCCAGCTGATTGTATCTTGCTAAGACACACCACTGCCCTTCAAAGTAAGACAGAAGCAAAAACAATCAATAAACTATTTGTCATAGGCAGAGGTTGTTCCTTCATAATGGAATATGTAGGGATGAAGTCTAAAAGAAATGAGCCCCAACTTGTTTCTTCAAACAGAATCTCAGTCTTATTACTTCCGAGTTTGATTAAAGAGAAAAAAAAAAGTTTAAAAAGGATGCAATTAATTCATAACCTCCATTTAAATTTATAACCCATGATATAACTCTATTTGTACAAATTTTAGTTTTTTAAGTTTGAAAACAAGACAAAAAAAATACGATGTATCTCAAGTATGTTATAATTTAACATTATTTGAGATGTAATGGAAAAAAAAGTCCTTTTTTTCGTTAGAATTTTGTCTCCTCAGTTAGACAGTAACAGATGAAAATGAAAGTCGTTGTTGGAAGTCCTCATGTATTCAATTCAGCTACCACTTCGCACATGATTACACTCACTCTGGATAGCATGATAAACAGTTTCAGTCACACAGGATCATGGACACAGACACAATATTCACCGCATGACTGGGTTTTTCACAGAAGATTTTTTTTATCCCTTCCTTGCAAGGATTTTGTAGGACTTCTTATAGAGTATTTGTCAGGTTGTCTGTTTTAAAGAGAATTTGTTATAAGCAGGACCAGAGGTAATTAGAAGTGGAAATGAAACATTTATTGATTTTACATCAAGATAAGCTATTTATATTTTTTAAAGTAGTGAAGAGAAAGGGCTCTGATTTAAACAAATCTCCTATAATACCCTCTATGATATTAAGACATTTTATCACTGCTGCAGAACAAAGTAGACTCTGAAAGTGGTTTTGTGTTGCTTTTTTTTTTCCTGTGGAAATATATCACTATTGAATTGGAAAACTTCAAAAATGTATTTAAGAATGGTTTATAGTATAATAAACTAAATTTTAGTCAAATTCCCTTCTTTGCTGCAAGGCATCAGAAAACAACCTGGATAGAAAAATGTGAAAGGCCTAAAACTAAAGGTGTAAATGAGGCAGTTTTAGTTGCTTCTATTAAGCTGCACAGGACTATTTAATTATTTTTTTCAAATAAGCATTGAATTAATAAGATAAATGTTGTAGTTTACATTGTGACTTTCCTATTGTTTCTGAGGCATATTTCTCCTAGGTTTGAAATTATCTGACTGTCATCTTTTTAAGACTTGTCATAACTTTTATTCATGTAGAGTTAATAGTTTGGTGTTTAGTGATAGTAGATTAGCAGACAGTGTTGGAAGAAGGTTTGAGTTAATATTTTCTTAGTCCTATTTAAGGTAGAGGAACATAAAGCCAGAGGAAAATATTGATTCCAATGCCTCTTCCATATTTTGTGGGGTAGGTTTTCTCTAATCACCTCAGACTAGCCTTATCAGTCAATTCACACTATGAGACATATTGTGAGCTCCTAGCTACTTAATTGTCCTGGAACTCTTCAAAGGAGTTTTGAGTAATATGAATTATTCTAAACTTGGGTTTGATGATATATGGATGACTGACATTTATTTAATGCTGTACTTTTCAAATGTCATGTGTGAGCTGGACTCCCACATGAACTCATCTAGGTCAGTTCACTCTCAGTTAAACAAATTTCAAAGCAGCTTCTATGTCACTGACTTTTTAACTGAATCAGTGAAAGAAAAGAACAAATAAAAGAAACAAACGGTATAGCAGGAGCAAATAGGCTTCTTCCAGATTTTACCTTCAGCAGCTTTGACTTTTTCAATTAACACATTCACTTCCACACTGGTGACCCTACGTTTCTCTGGTGTATTCCAAACCTTCTCTTAAATTCTTTGTCAAAATCTAAATATTACCTCACTTGCTTTATGGATTATACCTTGAAAGTCTCATGTGATCTTAATTTCTGTAGTATTTTGATTCATATTCTTTGTTTGCCTTCATGGTCCAAGACAAGAGCAAACAATCTTGAAAGGATTGTCACTAAGCCCCATTCTGCTCTTTGAAGCCCCTATATTTGGTAAATGAATTCTTCTGCTCTTAACTGGGTAAGTGATATACTCAAAGTTGATTGGTTTCAAGTTTACAAGTAATTGGAATAGATATCTTCAAGTAATATATTATACTAAGATTGTTACATAATTATAAAATTCTGATCTCAATTCTTGAGGAAAAGAAAATCATTACCTTTCCTATCCAGACAGATTATCATTTGGTTCTCAGGCAAGTTTTTGTTTGGATTCTGTATGAAATCCCTTCAATCTATCTTTCACTCCCAAGTACCAGTCATAGCCTTCAGGTTATAAAGTTTCCTGTTGCATATGTAGGTAGGGTACTCCATATTGAAACTCAGTGACATTTCATGTAGTTTACAGTAATATTGTAATGTGATAGTCATAAAATTCTACAGGACACATGAATCTGAATGAACAGGTGCTATGAATAGAAACACAAGCAGATTGAACATAGTCTATCATATATTTATTTCTATATGGACGAGAATCATTATATACAAACAATTTTCTTCATACTGTTATGAAAAATCAACTATATGCTATAAACAGCAAAGCATTAATTTTGCCTCAGGGTTTTGTGGTATTTCAATGTATTACCAAGAAAAATTTACTAAGTGTTATTTGACATTTGTAATTATTATGTCAATTTTTTCTCTTATTTTCATGTTAAAAAAAGGTAGTATATTGCAGAAAAAAACCCCAACTTTCACATCCTAAAACCTAATGAGACTGAAATTTTATGACTTTGTTTTATAGTGAAATAAATTGTACAATTATATTCTATGAGAATACAGGTACTCAGTACACTTGTATGGATGCTTTCTAGCAAACAAGTACCTCTTTTATTATTACATTTTTTAAAATATAAAGATGAAATAACTCTTCAAATAGGGAGAAATTTTGCATACCAAATATAGAATCTGTTTCACTACAATTTCTTATATACACTTTTATCTTTACTAGGAAACACATAATCAGTAAAAAATGCCTATAGTGAGCTGCAACAGTGGGAAATTCTTAGTTCTCATAGAATCACAGAATACACTGTGTTGGAAGGGACTCACAAGGATTATTGAGTCCAACTCCTTGTCCTGCATAGCACCATCCCCATGAGTCACACCGTATGCCAGTCCAAACAATTACTGAACAATGGCAGGCTGGTGCTCTGGCTATTTCACCTTAAATTTTAAAGCATTTAGCTTTAGAAGAATTCATATTCATATCTAGGCAGCCTTTATCAAATTCTTTCTGTAATCATATTCATAGTAGATAGGAAATATACATGCCCTTTAAATGCATATATTTGTGGTGTCATTTTACCTTAAACGCTTTTGATTTTGTTAAATTGGAGATGTGCCAGAATCTAATAATCTCAATAGGAGATTTAATTTACTTAAGTTCACTGAGGTTTGATGAATACTAGTCTGTCCTAATGATGAAGTTCTCTGAGGTTTGATGAATACTAGTCTGTCCTAATGATGCTGTCTGGAAAAGAAAGACGGGGTGGAGGAGATGGCTTTTGAAGTGATTATCATATCCTGTATTAATAAGTCTACATAAATGATAATTTTAAGGATCTTTAAGGGCTGAGTGGATTATGTTCTGTGCCAGAGGGTGATGGATGAAGGAATTTGTCCGGTTGATATGTCATACTATCTATTGCTTTGAACATTTCAGGAATTTTACCAATCAGATAAAAAAAATTGAGAATCATATGACTAATTACAAAATTTGGGGAAATTTCTCTTCTCTTCTCTTCTCT
>VWZN01015206.1:2086-18384 GCA_013396955.1 Regulus satrapa | reverse complement strand
TTTTTGATGTATCTTTGCTAGAAAAATATAATAGCATGGATATGGTGTCAGTTAGGTTTAGGTCTTTCATTAACTACTGTAGTTTTCCACAATGACTTTTGAATTACTGAAGTATAATTCAGACTGCTAATAGCTGCCAGTAGCACTGTCTTTCATTCCTGCCATCACTAGGAAGCTATGAGAATATCCTAACCAATAGGACTGAATATGCATATTGAGTGATAAATGGAGATAACGAAGTGTATACAAGGCTGTAACTTCTGTGCACTGTAATTAAATTTGGTGGCTTATGTCTTGCGTAGTGTTAGTTGTTTTGTAATTTAATTGGTCTAGTTGCATTAATGACCTTTTCTTTAGGTCAGGCTAACTCTTGGCCATTTAAATCTGTAGATCCAGAGGCATTATTACATGGGCAACCAGGCTCTGAAGGTCTTTGCAGCAAAAGATGATGAGGTAAGGTGAACCGAAGTTTAATGATGAATATATTTTGCTGTAAAACAAAAAAGAATAGTAGTGATGCTTGAGATTGCGCTCTCTTTCTGTGTTAATAAATACTTTTAATGCAGCTTGAAGAAATGTCTTATTTCACTGCCCTTTTCACAGTAGGTTAAAAAGAAGTTGGATTAAACCCCAGATGAATACAGTATCTCATGAATGATGAAAAACTGGTAGATAATATAGGTTTGAGCAACCTTATGAGGAACCTGAAATGGGTGCTTGTGTTTGTTCTTGTGCAGAGGAATAGTGTACCCTGCCACTGTGTTATTTAGAACAGACCTCCAAAGTACTGGAGGTAAAAAGCTCACTGTGGTGCTCTGAGATGTTCCTTTAAGGGTCTGACTTTCCTCTCTATCTCTTGCAAAACCTCAGAGTTGTTCACACCTGGTGAAAAAGGTAGAACATGCTGAATCTAAAGTTGGCTCAGCTTTGAATGGCTCAACTATCGTGATGAGATTTGACCTTTCTGCTTCTTTGATTTATGAACATGAAAAAATGCTTGTGTTAAAATTGTAGCTGAAATGGAAACTAGTCTTGACTAAATCAATGCTGTTGAATTCCCTGTGAAAGATGTGTTTCACGATTAAGAACTTGCATGATTTAGTAGACTTCTTTTTTTCCCTCCAGAGTGCAGCGGTTGCTTTTTCTGCACTTGTTCGTGCATTGGATGAGTTGAAAGTGGTGGCTGTAGTGCGCTATGCTTATGATAAAAGATGCAACCCACAAATTGGAGTAGCTTTTCCTTATATTAAGGCTGCATATGAGGTAATTCTTCTCGCTTACCCTTCTGCAGAGAGACCCAGAAGCAGCACAGTATGTCAGAACTTTTGCAGCATATGCTTCCCCTGATCTTTCTTACGAGAGACTACTGAAAGAGCTAAATATGTATAGCATGGCTGAGCAGTGACGGGGGTGGGGGCGGACACAACAATCTTCAGACTTTGGAAGAGTATAAACACAAAGGATGGAAAGGAATTATTTGGGGTGCTATGAACTGGAGGACATAATTGAATAAAGAAAAAATGAGGCAGAGCAATGTTTTAAAAAAAACCAAACAAACCAGTCCAGCTTTTGACATTGAAATATAGTAAGCTGTGATAAAACCTCCCAAAGCAACAGTATACTGGGTATTTAAAGCATGGTTAATTGAAACTCTGCCCAAGAAAAAGGGATCATCAGATGGCCAAGGAGGTCTTTACTCCATGAGCAGAAAAATTGAGTGTAGCCATCACTATGTTATAAAATATAATGCTGTGTTTTATTCTGATTAAAACTGTGTTGCTCTGTAAATATTTTAATTGTTTTGATGGGCACAGACATTACATCTTCAGATTGTTCTTATATTTTATATTGCCCTGATATGGTAGTCTGGGGATACAGATTTGGTTTTTTTCCTTCAGGCTCAATTGTTTTTTCTTTTGTCTTGCACAGTGTCTCATCTATGTGCAGCTACCCTATATGGAAGACCTAAGACAATATGTATTTTCATCCTTGAAAAACAGTAAAATACGCACTCCTACAGGTAAGACATTTGCTGGTCAACTGGAAAAGTAACCTGCTCGTTGTCTTCTAAGGTGCTTTGAAAGAGTTAGAATATTTGGATCTCCAATGAAAACATAAGTTTTGTTGTTATTTTGGCTTAGGAAAACACCCAGGTATTTGGGCATCCATTTTGGTGATGTCATTATGAAGTGTAAATGTGTATTAAAGCTTTGCCACTGAAGGTGCAGGCTGAGCAGGCCGAAGTTTGCAGGCAGTATTTCAGCTGCCCTGTGAAATGACTTCTGGCTCAGTTTACAGCATCGTGAGTCTCACAGGATCCTGTGATAGGGAGCTGAGATTAGTCCTCTGTATCCTTTGATCTTTGAACTCATTTCTGGGAGTAAATGCCCAAACCTTTTGGGGTCTACAGTGAGTGATTAGCTAGCTAGAATTAGAACAGAGGCAGTTGCTCTGTTGGTGCAAAGCTGGTCCTGTAGCCATTTGCAGTATGGCCTGTTAATATAATGTACAAAGACAGTGTTTTCTGTGGAGTGTTATTAAACCATGCACTTTATTAGTGTCCAGATTGAGATGGATGGTGTCTTTGGAGAACATGCAGCTACACAAAGCTTGACTTGCTGTTCTGAGAGTTTTGCACAGCAATGATTCTTAAGTGGATGTCGTTTAAAATCCGCTCCCGCTTCTTTAATTTCTTATGAGATGCATTGAATGGCCACCTGCACATCAGGGTATACATAGCATGCTGGTTTGTTTCTATGGCAGTTTCTGTTGTCTTGCCTGTAACCAGGAGTTTGATAACAAATCTAAGACGTGTCCTACCAAAGCACTAGCTGGCTATTGTAAACTGTGTTAATTTGCAATCATAACTTAAAAAATTTATATTGTGCTATTTCGTTTTGCAAACCAACTGTTCTCCTTATTTTCTAAGTGGCCTATAAACCTTCTGTTGCAAATGAAAACATCTCGAAAAAGAAAAAAAGCGAGAGCAGAAAGGCAACAGTAATTGAGGTCTTGGGGAAAAAGAAAAAGGGTTTATGACTTTATATAAATCCTTAAATAAAGGAGGGATTTATTATTGTGTCCATTAGCCATATTCTTTATTGGCTCATCTATACTGCAGTGTATTCTGTGGCATGTAATGACTTGGTGAAAATCTCACATTTGAAGCGAATCTTCATTTATAAATTGTTTCAAGAAATGCATCCACCTGTGAGTGTATTTAATCTTCCTTTGTATGTAATTGCTGCTTTAGCGGATCAATTATCTGCTGTTGACTCACTGATTGATTCTATGAATTTGGTTCATGAAGATGGAGAAACTTTTGAGGACCTATTTAAGCCCAGCAAAATTCCAAACCCTCATTTTCAGAGGTTATATCAGGTAAGATGAACTATATGGGGTTTTTAAAAAAACTTTTTTCTTTGAGACTTTTCACCTTTCTGATTCACCCTCTCTGATTCACACTGAAAAGATCTGCATTGTGAAAATTCAGGTATAAATCTCTGGTGTTAAAACATGTGGTAACCAGAGATTTCTGTGTTGTTCCTGACATAGATTTATCTTCAGAATTTCTAGTTTCCAGGAAACAAGGGAAATTATACCTGTGCTGAAGTGTCTGCAACAGCATCAGTGATATTCACAGGTACATAGACCAGGCAAGTAAAAACTTGCCTCTCAACACTGTATTGTGGACATAGAGTCAGTCTTTGGCTTTTGGACAAAGAGAAAAATTGGCTGAAAATCGGGGAAATCTTCAGCTTCTCATTCTGTGTCCCATCACTTTTCTGTGCATTGTTGCATCTAGCAGTGTTCCAAACCAGGTCAGTCTGAAGTGAACTGGATCAGTAATAAATGGTTATTAACATTTTTGACATTTAAAATGTTCTCTTGGGGTGTCTAAGCTGATGCACTTTATGAGCCAGCAGAACAGTTCACACTTCCTGCAGTTATTATATCAAGCTGTCTCCATTTTGATTTACATTCCTTTCATTTCACGAAGACTTTCATTGCAACTGTGAGGATGAGAGACTTAATTATGCATTGGAATTCAAGTGTTTAAAAAAAAATGACACAGCAAAATTCAAAAATAAAGAAAATTATGTCGCAATTTAAGCAACTGCAGAATTGTACTGTATACAGAACCATGGAGATATACTGAATGTGTGACTCTGCTGTGAAAATTGACCAAAAATGGTATTATAGCAATCATGTTCCTCATATCTCAGCAGTTCCACATGATTTATTTCAGTTTACAAGTAGGAAGAAGATTTTTTTTTTTTTAAATAAAGAAAACTTATCCTAGCTTTCCAAAGCCTTGCTTCCTCAGTGTTGTCAAAATAACCAAAGGATCTGAAGGTCAATGTATGTTTCAGGAACACATGTAAGCCCACTGTCTTCAAATCCTACTCTGATTGACACCTGAAGAACTCGGCGTTCTCATCAAGTTCTGCCAGTCATATTGACAAGACAGTGTCAGTGAATGCAAGATTTGATCAGTTGGAAGTTTTTGCAGGGCAAGAACTTAAAATGAACTGACCTCTGCACAACTCTTATTTTAGGAAGGATTGTTAAGTTTGGATGTTATAAAACTTGGGCTTTGCTTGTCAACAGACAAAACAGGGCTTTGCTTCTAACTTGGGGGTTAGAATTTCCTCTATTATATTGCTAGATAATTTTGCATTCTTTTGGTTTAGTGGGTGCCACCTGTTGGCAGAAGATGATTTTTTTAGGTGTGCTATTTTACTTCTGAAACGTTGTGATGGTGGTGTTCCAGCGCTTGAGTTAATTGATTCTGGAAACAGTAACTGAGTAATTTGCCAATTTCCTTAGAGAATAATAGGATTTTATTAGCGTGAGTGGCACTGGTAGAAAAAGTATTCATTGGCTGAATGTGTGGGGTAGGATACAGTTTCTGCCCTCACTATTCAGAAAGCCCTGAACTGTCAGTCCTCTTACTGCTTTGTTTTGGCCACACACAACCCCGTTTGTCTCTCTTATTACAAAATTGCTATAAATCTCTGTAAGTTGTTCTCTCCTTTGCTGAAAAAAACATTCCAGATTCTTACTATTTTACTCTTAGGCCAAGTGGCACTGCTGGTTCCTTAAGAACTATGAAGAAAAATTCTACATCATCTTTTGACTGTAGCCACTAAATGGATTGGGCTGAATAGAACCTATAAATGGTTTTGAAAAATAACTCTGAAGAAAAGGATGAACTCCTACTTCATTTCCTTGCTTTGTTGCCTCATGAAGATATTTGGAATGATAAGTGACAAGAGCCAGAATTTAAACAAAAACATCAAGCTAAATTATATCTCTGGAAGTAGTGGTAGGCATCAGGAAATGACAGAGTGGGTGAGAAGTAGTTGTTAATGCTTGCTGGAGTGGAAGATGAGGAATATCCTATATCCAGACTTTCAACTTTTATTCCTTGCTTCCAGAAAAAACTGAGTGAACTTCTGTAGCTTTTGTAGTGGCAGACTTCCAACATTATTGTGTAAGTTGTCCATCTTAAATACATGGATTTGGAGCACCAAACATGTTTAGGGATTGCAGCGCATTTTATTTGTTAGCCAAATACACAACTTGCTCAACAAGGGTGGTTCTGTACAGAGATGGACACTGTTGGTCTGTTGGTGCATATATGCCATTGCTTAGCATGGAATTGATGATGTGAAACTCTCTTCATTACATTCACTGACCCGTATCTTGGTGTGACCTCTGTTCCTGAGAGCTGTCTATGTCTCTAGAAGTGGAAATGTAAGAAATTAGGAAGAGCAATGAGGAGCTAGTGCCTTGGTGACAGCATGCATGAATGGAGCAGTGAGTCTGCAAGGCAGTGGCAGCGTGGGTTGCCTTCTTGCTGGGAAGGTAGGAGTGGTTCTTGCTGAACACAGGAGGAAGGGGAAGCAAGGTTAAGAGGGACAGTGTTGGTTTAGAAACTCCAGGTTGTCTGTTTAACTTAGTCTCCATTTAGCACCTCAGTTTTGACAGTACCTGCCATCTCAGGTTTCAGACTTAGTCATCTCCTTTAGAAACAGGTAAAAGTGGATGCTGTGGCCACTCAGTCTGCTCAGCTTCTGCAGCTGCACACATAAAATTTCAGTTACAAAAATCTGAAACACACAGGCATAACAGGGGACTTAAGTGTTTTTGCTTTGTGAGTTTAATTCAATTACCTTATTTTTTTTATTATTAAATCAAGAGCCATTACTGCAGTTTCCAGCAACATTTTTACGCTCTTTCAAAATAACTGTGCCTTAAATCATTACAAGTGTTTCCAAATCAGTAGCCTTGTACAACTGCCTCATTTTGACAGGATCTAATGTGGACTGGAATCTTAATGGCAGCCTGAAAACACATCAGTATTGCTGTGTCACATATTGTCTCAATTTTCTGTATTGGCAGTTTCCCAGCTTGAATAGGGGCTTTTATTTGCTCTGATTTTGTTTTTTTTAAAAATTAATGTCATGTCTGACAGCCAAAAGGGGAGCAAACCTCTGCTGTATTTTTAGTTTACTGAGTAGGTACCTTTGCCTGGGTGTCTGATGCACCCAGTACAATGGGCATGGAAACCATTTGTCTCCTATGTACATTGCATGTTTTGATGTATTTGTGTGTATGCACTGGTGTCTGTGTGCATTTGTAAATGCACATCTCTCTACTGCTATCTCACACTTTAAAAAATCATGAAGATATTTACTTCATTTTCCAAATCCTCCATGGGATTTCTGTGGCCTGCCTCATTAACCTCGTCTCTCCCTCTCTGCTTGGCTCTGTGACTGTGTGCACTGACTCTAGACTTGGGTGAAAAATCCTTCTTTGTAGCTCTCACCATCTGTTCCAACTCTGCATTTGCCAGGTCCCTTCATTCCCTAATCCTTTCAAAAAGCTACGTTCCAAACATATATATATATATATTCTGTGCCTCACCTGTGCACGTTTAGTATTCTCTCTTTCCATTTCCATTCTCTCTTAAACTTGTGAACATTCCTCCTAACATTCCTCATTAACTGACCAAGTATCAATATTTTATTTGAGGGACATTAAACTGTTACAATAACTGGAATGTGTGATTGGGATAGATCTCATTTACCAATTTTGAAATTTATAGGAATCTCTCTTGTGTGAGTGTTTCATAAGAGAACTGTTTCTTAAAGGTAGAGCGAAGCTAAAAAGCTGAACAGTTGCAGATGACTCTTTCATTCCTGGGATTTTTCTAAAAATTTTTATAGAGTGTGGGAACACTCATCTGCATCAGTATTCTTATTTAATATCATTAATAATCTCCTGAAGCAGCTGATCATAGACTTGCAATCCATTGTGAGACAGAATATTTTTCCTCAATACAAAGGCAGTATATTCAATATGGAAGATATTTTGCAGTTACCATATGGTGTACAGGCATTACATTATAAGTTTTTAATGTAATTGAAAGTTCTGCTTTGCTCAGACTGTTTTGTTTCTTGCAGTGTTTGCAGCACAAGGCTTTTCACCCCGATAAGCCACTGCCACCAATAGAGCAGCACCTTTTAGAAATGCTGGAGATGCCTTCTGTGGTAAGAGAAAGGTGTCAGGCTCCTCTGGAAAGAGTAAAAGCACTTTTCCCCCTAAAGGAAGTTGGCAAGAAAAAAGAAGAGAAGACTGCACAAGAGATCTTCAAAGACAAGTAAGTTTGAGATGTATTATGGATTTTTTTGAAATTTTTTTTTTTTTTTTTACATTTCAGGTTGTTTTTTGCTGGATGAAGCAGGCTCAGAATCTTTTGAACAGAAAATCAATGAGTTACACACTGGAAAAAATGCTGATGGATAGAGAATATTGTGCTGCCACAGAATGTCCTGGAGTATTTTGTGAATAGTGGTGGTTATACTGTTGCAGTACAGGACACACTAGGAACCAGTGTGTAAGCTCTTCATGTCTGCATCTGCTGTCACAGAATCACAAAATCCATCAGGTTGGAATGGACCACAGGAGGCTTGTTGGTCAGCCTGTTGCTCATAGACCACCTGTGAGATCTAAGGAGGGATTCATCCAGTCTAGCCTTGAACACCTTCAGGATTTATGCATCCTTTCTCGACAACCTGTTTGTTGCATTGCTTCCTGTCTCCTGGTCAGACAGTTTCTCCTAGAGATGGTTATAAAATAGTTCAAATAACACTGTCAAAGGGTCTACTTTAATTTTGAATAAATTATGCTTTCAATTAACCATAAAGTTAAGCCTTCCTTCTCAGCATGCTTGATTTAAATAGTTGTGTAGCTTTCATTTTGAGTATCAGAAGAAAAACAGTTTTAGTATTATCTACTGTGCAATTAATGTGGTTGTCTCAAAAAAACCCGAGCTGTCATGGGCTCTTCTAGAACAGCGATTGTTTGAAGAGTTTTAAGAAAGGGTATTTTTTTTTTTTTGCTATTGAATATACTATGTTTAGTTTATTTGTGCTGCAGATAGGAAGAATAAATGCTAAATTGATACTGCAGTTGTACTGTCACCCCAGCCAAATCAATTTGCGTAAACAAAATCTGCTTCTTAGAAATTAATTTACTGAAATCTATAATATAACTAATGGGTTCCTGAGATGTTGGAGTGTTCTCAATTAGCTCTTTCTCCCTTCATTTTGTCATTTTTGGCTCAGTCCTTTCAGCACTAGGAGCGATGTCTTTGAGGTGTTTTGAGCTCTTGCTCAGCTCAGCTGTCATATATCCTTTCCTCTGGGTTGGGTAGAGCATCCTGAGCATGTTGTCTTTGGGAAGACATGACACATCACTCCTTGCTTTGCTGCTTGAGACTAATGTTCCTCTCTACAGACTGGGAAACACCTGGCTTTTTTTGTGCTTGTTGTTGCTGGTTTCAGTGTGTTCCTGTTGCTTTGGTGTGTCTATGAATTCATACTGATTAAATTCTCCTTTCCTTGTTCTGTGCCCCAGTTTCTATGGGTTTATGTACATACGTACATTTTTATGTATATCTTAAAAAATTATAGAACCAGTTTGGAAATAAAAGGCAAAAAATTGGGCTCAAACAAGCTAGGGAGAAAATTTAAACAAAAACCAGTGACCCGTTACTGTTAGTTGCTTTAAAATATATCTTCCCAAAAACATATGACAAGCAAGAAGGAAATCTATTTTGTTTAAAAACTGATTTCCTTTAGATGGGTGATAAAAGCAGCTGTAAAAGTAATTTAGATAGAAATTGATGCAGGGCATTAAAATGATTTTAAAAAAAAGCTGTAAAGGAAGTGAAAGGATACAGACTCAACTATGCAAAGAAGAATGTGTGATAGTTAAGAGTTTTTTTTTAATTGCAGAAAAATGGTATTACTTTAGTAATGAATGGACTGGTATGTTTTATCATTGCTACAACAGCAACTGTATGGTTTTATTCTGTGTTTGGGGGAAAGCTGAGATGATATAATTTATTCGCTGGATTAAAAAAAACTAAATCACTCTGCAACAACGATTAAGGAAAATATTAAACAACAGAGGCACTGGCACAGGTTGTCCAGAGAGGTTGTGGATGCCTCTTCCTGCAGTGTTCAAGGCCAGGCTGGATGGGGCTTTAGAGAGCCTGGTTTAGTGGGAGATGTTCCTGCCACGGCAGGGGTGTAGGAACTCTTTTAGGTCCCTTTCAACCCAAACCATTCTGTGATTCTAAATGCTGTGGTTCTATGAGATTCAACTTATTAACTAAGTTGTAGGTTGCACTCAACTGTATCAACAAAGATATAGGTTGCACAGAAGTATTTGGCAAAAGTTGTTCAAAAGATGTCTTGACCATCATTTTTGTTTTCTAAAACTGATTTGTATCTCCTGTCGTCATATTGACCAGATTCTTCTCTGTTACTTTTTAAGGTCTAATGGGACTAAAGCAGCATAATTGTAGGCATGATAGCTTAATAGAGATTTCAGTACTCATTTGTATAATTTTGCTTAAGATCTGTGTAGTTTAAAAAAAAAAAAGATTCAGTAAAATAGAAAACATTTTACTTTTTCTTTCTTAAGTTGGCTGTGGAGAGGCTGTTATCTCATCCAGCTCTGTAGGATGTGAAAGGCTTCTATATAAATGTAGAAGTGGGTGTTTTAAATTAATCTTATATTTTATTAATTTTTCCCAAATAGTAATTGCACGTTTTGCAGTTTAAAAATACTGCTAATCAGTGCATATTCTAAATGTCAGATCCTTGGCTGGTATAAATGGCTATGGATTCATTAGTTTCTGCTGTGCTGCACTGATTAATGACAACTGTAGATTTGGTCCTAGGTTGTTAAATGCAGCATCATCATTTATTTTCTCCTTCCTCCAATCCCAAACCATTTTGAATCAGTAAAAATAATGCAGGAAGAAAAAGCAGAAAATTGATTGCCCTATACTTCTGGAGGAAAATATTCTAAAAGAGAATTTTCCTTGTTCTTTGCACCTTTCATTAAACCATGTTAATACACCAATTTTTTGGTTCCAGCAGAGCTTCTAAACTCTCTGGTGTTAATAAGTATCAGTTTCTCCTTTTACAGAGAAACACACTGGATGTTTAAAACAATCAAGCAATTTGTTCAAGGTTAGCCAGAAAGTCAGCAGAGTTGCGAATGAAGCCAAGGTATCCTATCCTTGTCCTTAGGCATAACTAAAGTCAACATTTCTCCTAGAGTGATAAGTAAGGTTATGCTGAATGACAGGAGTTGCTGAGGAGAAGGAATTTCATTTTGGTAGTGACAAAATTAAGTAAAGGACAGAGAAGGTGGCTGAAACAAAGTGAGATAGACAATGATTGTAAAGTAGGGGAGGACCGTGCTATAGAAAGCAAAACGGAAGATTCCACAAGTTCTTTCTAAGAGTTGATTGCTTCTCTAATGTGCAGTGCAGTTTTTGCAATCAGTTCTAATCTTGCAGAATGAAAAGTGGCTCTGAGTCCAGGATTTCTGGCTTTGTCCCTACATCACCAAGAAGTTTCTTCTTTTCACAGTAGTAGAATTTTTCAGAAAAAACTTTTTACTTTGTTTTGGGATTCCTCAAACACAACTCCTGCCCTTTGTGTTGCTGAGTAGTTTTCAGTCATTCTTAAACTGAAATCAGTTCATTTGTTGTCAGTAGTCTGACAGCATCTGATTTTCTTCTCCTTTTGTGATTATCTGGATTTTTTTTTTTTTTGTGTTGCTGAGATGTGCTCTCAAGTGTAGCATGTTGCGTGTTAGAATTAAGTTCCAAGTTTGAATGTACACCTTGCTCTTAATTGACCGGTAAGGACAAAGAAAGAAAGTAGCCCAAAATCACTATTAGCTTTTTAAAAAGAATAACTAGTCTTTTGAAGGCATTTTGAGATGTAGCTTAAAATGTCCTGAGAGAGTTCTCATTTGCTTAACTGGAGTTTGTCTAGCAGATTTTAACAAAAATAAGGTGCGAGTTTACGGAACTCTCATGTGCTGATGGAGAGTAGTGGTCATTAGACCCCAGAGGTACTGTGTAAACAGGTTTGTATTAGCTATAAATTCCAAGACAGGGTCTAGCAGGTAGTGACTGAGTGGTAAATTAATGTCTTACTAAAATGGTAAATTTTCACTGACGCTTCATGTTTAGGAAAAAATCTAGTGAGAATACTAAATGTCATGTTATACACTGTAAATTGTCAAGGTTAACTCAATACAGAGTTTCCAAATAAAAGTGTTTGGAGATATTCTGTATTTAGAAAGATGACGAAGGTCTTTATAAGGAAATTCACACCTGAAATAAGCACTAATAATCTCATACCTTCAACAAGTGATGCCTTTGCTGCATGCTAAGATGAAGTTTGAGCTCTGTTTCTACTGTCTGGTTTGTGCAGCCCAAGGGACAAATGAGGCATGGTTAAGTGTTGATTTTGGAACAGTTATGTAATGAAGCTTAGTTCAGTGTATATTTCATTAATTTACTGACTCCCTAGTTAGTAGGCAGGAGAATCTTCTTCAAGTGTTTATGTTCATTTTTGTCCTTTCATTTGCAGCGAAGATGAACCCAGCCTCAAGAAACCAAAAATTGAAGATGAGGAAGGGAGCTTTAGCATTATGAAGCTTGCTGAAGGCAATATTACCTCTGTAAGCTTATTTTTACAAATCTGATTATTAAAGGGGAAGATTAATTCTCCAAGTCTATTATAGTGAATATACAGAATTTCTGATAAAAGGAGAGCTTCTAGCTGAAACATGACTGAAATGCTGTCTACTTGTACATTTGAGACTCTCTGCTAGAGATTGTAAAGACAACTTTCTCTGCCCTTAGGCATGTGTTAACACAAGTTTCTATCAGTCATGGATATTTTAGGACAAAATTCTCTCCTGGTGTTTAGAACTCTAAAAGGAAAGCCTGAGGATCTGAAGAAAACAGAATTTGAGCTCAGTGGCTGAATTTTGTTCTTGCCATTTTTCATATCTTCTACAACACAGAAGTTGCCTCTGTATTTAATCAGAAGTGTTGCTGTGATTTTAGATATTGTTCTCTGCATTAATTGGGGGTCTAAATCAGAAATTTGGCTTCATCTTGCCACTAGATCTAACTTATAATTTTGTGGGTAGGCGAAGCCTGTATCATAACTGTGCACCTTCCTTTATATCAAGTTTGCCTATTATTAAAAAAAGCTAACTTCTCTTGTTTGTAAAAGTGCTATTATTTAAGGTTCATTTTGATAAAAGCATTATTCATGCTTATAAAAATATTTAAAGTCTAAAAAATACTTCAGTGTTCTGCACTCCTAATACAATTTTCTGATATTTCCTGAAAAGCAGCTTTTTGCCAGATCTTAAGGAGGACAGTGAGACCAAGCAAACTTATTGCAAGATCCACAAATTATTTTCACAGCAAAGCATAAACATTTTTTAAAAGTAGGAGAATTATGATTGCTGATAGGGAATTTTAAGCAATATAGGGTTGTTGGGTTTTTTCCCCTCAAGTTAATGTATCCGTTGCTCAGTGTTTATTTATATTTGACCTGGTTTTAGTTCCTTTCAAAGGTTTCTGCACTTGCATGCCCGTTTAGAGCTTTGGCTTTGAGATGTCAGACTCGGCCGGAAAGCCTAGATGATTTAAGTACAAGCTTTTAATTTGGAGGTTCCTATTGGAATGGCAAACCACTGATTCTGTACTCACGTGCCTGGGAGCTCACACTCCTCACACTAAGCATCTGGTGAGATTAGGGAGGCCTAAGAGGTCTGTGCTGCAGAAAATTTGAAAACTGAACTAGCAGACAACCTGAATTGTTGTGCTTCTGTCCTCTCAACACCAGAGAAGTGATCAACTTTTAACAGTGCAGCTGAATGAGTTCATCTTGTTTGTGTCATAACCAACCTTTCCAGGAGTAGTGTGGGTTTTACACATTGTAAGACTTGCATTTTTTGAGTCTGAATGTAGAGAAGTACACAGCTTCTGTTTTCATATTAAAGTAAAAAGAAATTTAAAGATTCTTGTTGCCTGACAAGATGAAAGAATTGGATATTAAAAGATGATTGAGTTGGTTTTGTACTTTTTGTAGGTAGGCAGTGTTAACCCAGCAGAAGATTTCCGAATTCTGGTGAGGAAGAAAAATGCTGACTTCAAAGATGGTAAATTACTTTTGTCTATCTTAATTATATTAGTAGCACCTTTGGGACTCAGTAAATGTAATCCATTTGTCTAAACATAAGTTTTTAGTGGAATGTGAGTTGCTCTGAAATTTACAGGTTAGCTTGTAGTTCCACTCAGCCAAGGAAGGTGTCTTTTGTAATTCCCATGTTAATACTTGCCTTCCCCAATTAAAAGTCTCAGGTAGCTGTGTTTGGGTAAGAAGGCACTAGACAGCTACACTGAGGCACTTGAGCAACCCCTCGGGTGTTTCTAGGAGAAGACTCCTTGCTATCCCCTGACTGCCTCATTCAGAATGAATCTCAGCTTTTCATTCCCGGGATCTTTCTGGCCTGAAGTGGAGAGCTGTTGGGTGTGCACAGTGTGAGAAACCTGTCTCATGCTCCATGAACAAAAAAGAGACTCTCATGCCTGGGACTTGAATCTTTACATGCCCAGGTCAATTCTTACTGCTTGTGAGCGAAAACACAGGTGAATTCAGAGGGGAATAAGCAGATATTATTTGTAATCTGAAAGTTGAGAGGAGGCTCTGTGTGCACGACTCTTCTCAGAGTTGAAGAAGGACACAAGGCACAGGTCAAGCACTGTCTTGCATGGCCTAAGTCTGAAAATGGAATGAAATTATCATTGGTTTGTATGGTATTTCCCTCCTGGAGTAGCTGTACAGAGATATTTGTAGTCCAGAGGTGCCTCAAGATGAATGGGGTCCTTTATCTTGTAAAGGGTGATTTGAAGGTTGTGGCAGGGTAAACCTGATCTGCCAAATCGCCATTAATATCACTTTCTTTTTCAAAGACAGATTTGCTGAGGTGCTTAAGTGAGGTGCTTCAACATGGTCTGTGTGTTTCAACAAGGCCTTTGGTCCTTTTGGATGTAATTTCAGGAGTGTGTTTAGTGATATATTGGGTTGTAGTATGGTCTGTTAAAGCCTCCATAGCTATTTCTCTCCCAAATTTCCAGACCTCTAAGCCAGCTAGCTGGCTTTTTTTATGTGGCTCTTTCACTAGACCCAGAAGAAATTATTTATTGAAAAAATATTTGGAGTTGTGTTCTTAAATATCAAATATACTAAGATGCAGTAAAAAAAGGCATTGTACAATACATTAGAAAACAGAAACTGTGGAACAGTTGCTTACCTTGTTACAGTGATAAATTTTATCATGTAGGAAAGCTTTAAGGCAGAAATAAATACAGTGATTACCCTTGAAGATGGTTTAACTAGAAAGAGTGCCTAAATATGTCCACTTGATAACTGTGCTGGAGATAACTGCAGGACATGTTTGGAAGGTTCTGAAATTTTGAGCAATTTGCTTTTATTCTATGTGATCTGCTCTGCAATGATAAGGTGTAGTTGAACAGAATATAGTGCAGTCACCCATTTAAAGGGGAGATAGAAGCCACCAAAAATAAAAACATGCTTTGCATGTTATCTCTTTCTTCTGGGTAATTCTTTTTGTGCTTTAGAGCCTTTTAGGTGGCTTAATACATTGAACATTGCAGGCGTATTTTTAATGGCTTGCTGTATTGCACTTTGGTTATGTAAATAGTAAATTCTGCCTTAAAACCATTCAGTGGTTCTAAGGGTTTTTTTGGTATAATTTTGTCATTTAATGATGAAACTTTTTTCTCTCTGCTAGAACATAAGAAAAATAAAATTTCTTTGCAGAAAAGGATAATCTGTGGAATTCAAATACTTTATTGTAAAAAGGGTAGCATTTTATGTGTCAGGATACAGACAGGAGAACTGCTAAGTTGTTTCTCTTTCTTGTAGATGTTTTTTAATACAGTCTCCCTAACTGAATAGAGCTTACATTCACCTTTTAGAATAACAGCAGTCCTTTCATTGGGAGAAAGACCTTTCAACTGTTTGATGGGAGGTGGATTGTTTTTTTAGTAGAGAAGTTGTAGCAGTAGGAAGAGTTGTACTTCAAATACTGACACTACAGTTGCTTTATAATTAAGATGCAGGTTAATGGCACACCCACACCAAAATTATAAAGTTAGCAGTACCAGAGGATGGCAAGGAGATTATTTTTTCTTTTTCTTCTGAAACAGCTTGTAGGTAGTCCTGATGGTATATTTATCATTGAAATAAGTGTCAGTATATTTCCTGCGGTGCCCTCGCTGGGATTTGTTAATCAGGGCTTGTACCTTTCATAGCAGAAGTCTTAAGTGGAAGCTAGTCCATCTCTGATGCTGTGTGAGAACCTTGCCACTAATGCCTAAATACAGATCTTCAAATCAAAGATTTTCAGGTTGGTAAGGGTCTTAGAGATAGGTTTTCTGGACTGGCAGCTCAATTCCTGATACAATAATCGACTTTGGTTCTACCTGAAAACTGTGTAGTTTATTCCAGTAGGGAGCTGTTTAAGGGTTACATGGTGAGTTATGTTTGGTATCAGCTTGCTGGTTAATGCCTATGCTCGTGTAACTAGAATTGTGTTCCTCTCTAGACATCTAGACATCCTTATTTTCTTATTTGCATTCATGGTCAGAGAGATGTCATTTCATGCAGGTCTTATTTTGAGCAAGTCACAAGAGTACAGTCATCACAAAGAGATGTCTTCTGATAACAGCTTCTGACACTTTTGTCAATGACTGCACACAAAATAGATTAGTTTACCTGAGTAGAATCTAATTGTTGCTCCCAAGGGTGTACAATGAGTTTCTTCATTGCTGTGGCTTCAGAGGAGACCCTCAAATGCAGTCAGTG
>VWZN01015199.1:6485-24279 GCA_013396955.1 Regulus satrapa | reverse complement strand
GGGGGGGGGGGAAGGTGGAAATCAGCGGGTTTAAAAGGGGGTGATTTAGGGGAAGCGAAATACGATGTTGGGGAAAGGGGGGGCTGAGAGCTTGAGCTGCTGCTGGAGCTGTGGAAACGCGGCTGGGATGTGGGAATGAGGATGGGAGAAAAGAGCTGGAGGATGAGAGGGGATAAACCAGCGGAATTGTGAATTAAAAACTCCGCGGTGGATGCGAGCGGTGTGGATTCAACCCGGATTAAATGAGTGTCGCTGTAAAGTGTTGGGAGCTGCCCCGTGTGGAATTTTCACCAAAATTCAGCTGCTCTGCCTCGGACAGCTGAATTCAGGGGCTCCTGTGGTTTATCCAGGGTCAGAGAGCTTGGGCGAGGTTTAAAACCCCAGAAAGGAGACGGCAACAAAAGCGTTTGTTGGTTTTTTTTTTTATTTGGTGTTTTTAATTGCCTTGAGAACGGGCTGGGTGCAAATATTTGGGAGTGATGTGCCAAGCGTGAGCAGCATTTGATGCCTCCGAGCTTTCAGCAAACCATAAATGTGCATTTATTCCTCCCCTGATCATTCTCCCCATGAATCCTGAGCTGACTCCGAATGGAAAAGGGTGTTTTGAAGTTGGCAGATTTTTAAAATTATTTTTTTTTCTTTTTTCCCAGCGTGGAATTTGTGCAACTCTGGGTTGGCTGCGAGAGAATTTTGCTTGTTCAGGAGCAGGGCTCGGACAATAATCACACATGAAACGGGTTAGAAAAGAACCCAAAAAAAAGCCCAAACTGAGGATTTGTTTGACTGCTGCGTGTCCGAGGATTGTTAGGAAGGAATCTCCTACCGCAATTCCTGCCGAGATTCCGGGTGGAGAAATTTGGGAGCAGCCTCGTGTGCTCGGGGTTGGCAAGGGAACGCTGACAATTGCTCAGTGGGGACACAAAAAGGCACATTCAGGTTGTGGATGGCTTTTATTTTTTATTTTTAATTTTTTTTTTTTCCCCGAGGATTTCTCTCTGCCCACATCACACGCTGCAGGTTGTTTTCCTCAGTGCTAAAAAAACCACACTCACTCGTTAATTATTATTTTTAAGCAGCCCCTGTGTTGTCTCAGCACCTCGGAACACGTGACAAGAAGCACTTTGTCAGCACCAAAAGTGGTTAATTCGGTATAAAGCACTGAAAATGGCTTTTTAGATCCTGTTTTTCTTGGCCTTTTTTTCCCCCCCTCCCCTTTATTAACTGTTCTTATGCTGAAATGTCACAGGGTTTCTGCTGGGACTCATAAAGTGAAACGCAGTGTTTTCTCAGCCCTCAGAAAGACGTTAATGGGTTGATTTAGAACGGGGTAACAAATGGAAATAACTTCAAAACACTCCAAACTTCTCAAAAATCCCCCAGAATTCAGCTGCTGGGGTGTAAGTGTAGATTTCTTCCTGAGTGTTTTTAGCTTTGGGGAAGCGTGAAAGGTTTTCTGACGTTGACCCCAGCTCTGAGGCAAAACAAAACTGAGGGGTCTGGTTTAAAATTGTTACAAGGAAACAGAAATAATAAATAAGTTGTGGTCCAAAGGTGCCCCCTCCAATCCTGTATTTTCTGCAGGGATCCTCTCTGGTGAGAATGAGAAGTTTTCTCACTTTGTTTAACAACCTTTGTGGTTTTCAGCTTGAATATTTCATCAGGGGTTGGGTTTGTTGGTGGGTTGGGTTGGGTTTTTTTCCCCCTTTGGGGAATGAAACCTTGGGAGATGTTTTTATCTCAGCAGCCTGATATTCTTAAAGCTCTTTCACCTTCCCAAAACCCTTTAACTTTTCCCAAACCCCCTTCAATTTTCCCAAACCTTTTACTTTTCCCAAACCCATTTCACCTTTCCCCAAACATTTCCCTTTTCCCAAACCCTTCCCCTTTCCCAAACCCTTCACTTTTTCCCCTTCCCTTTCCCAAACCCTTCACCCCGAGCTCTCATCTTGAAAAAAAACCCCCCCTTGAATTCCAGTGAAAGAAAAAAGGATCCTCATTAGTGCAAAACCCTTAATGAGTCTTTGCTCCCAAGGGTGCTGAGCAAATCCAAATTATTGAACAGAACCGATTGAAAAAATCCCATTCCGAGCTGAAAATATCTCGGTTGTTGGTTGATGTTTCCCTGTGTGCCCACAAATGTTCTCCACTTTGGGCTTTTAGGAGATTTTGGATCAGGTGAGGCTTTTGTGCCTCAGGAGCCAGGGAATTCCAGCACGGAGCAGCCGAGAGACTCCATGAAAACCCAACAGATTAAAGAGGAGAGGAGGTAAAACCCGAGGCCAGATTCTGCCCTTTGCCAGTGTCTTTGGCATGGAATTTTAGGTGAGCTAAAGCTGATTTTTATTTTTTTATTTTCGGTTTATTTGCTGTAATTGATATCCTGGTTCACCGAGGAAAATTCCCATTCAAACCCACTGTTCTCCTGGGTGTAAAAGAGAAAACAAAAAAGAAAAAAAATCCCCTTTTGCAGCATTAAGGAATGTCTGTAGCAGGCAGAAAATAACCACGAAGCTGCCAAATTTATCTCTTTTTCCTAATTGTTGTTAATGAGCTTTCAGCTTGCAGGATGATAATGAGGAGCACGTGAGCTGTTACACCTCCAGCTGGTGACAAATCAGCTGAAACCAACACCAAATCCTCGGGACACACCTTGAGATTTTTATTTCAATTTTTTTTCTTTTTTGAAACAACACTCGCTAGGTGATTTCCTTTAATTAGCTAATTACGCTGCAATTCACTGAGAAGTCTGGCTTTACCGAGGAGGTAAAAAAAAAAAAATTAAAAATACCTGAAAACCGGGAGCTTTTCTTCCTCCTCCCCCACTGCTCTTGCACTTTTCTCGGCTCTTTAATTCGTTTTTTTCAGCTGCTTTTCTTTTTTTTTCCCCCAAATGGAGACGGAGAGCTGGAATCGGGGGATGTGACAGCTCCGAGTTCCTCTGAAACGTGTCCCGCGGAACGTGTCAGTCCTGACAAATGCCCTGTTTCAAGAAAAGCTTCTGACTCACGAGGTGTTTTTTGGGGGAGTTTGCCGAAGCAAAAAAGCGCATCCTCAGGCGTGGGAATCCCCCCCCCAATAATAATTTATCCCTAAATAATTTTAGGGATTTAGGGAATCCCCCTAAATAATTTTAGGGATAAGGGAATCATTTTTAAAAGAAATAATTATTTGAGGGTGTGGCTTAGACCACAAAAACTTTCACGCTCAAGCTCTAAAAAAACCCCGTTTTTCCCTCACTCTGGCTGCAGCCAGGGGATGAGATTCTTTATTTTTATTTTATTTTTTTCCCCTTTTTCCCCGTGAAAGGCAAATCCATCCCCTCCTCGCGCCCTTGGCACCGCATTTTCCCCCTGCCTTTAGCTCTGATGAAGAAATACCATCCTCTAATTGCCTTCTGCCCCTCTCTGACGGGCTTTGAGAAGCCTCCCAAGACAGCTGGAGGGTTTGGAGTGGAAAGAAAAGCCTCGTGGAAGGAGCTGGGCAGGGTGGGGTGAGGAATTGATAAAGTGGTTTTTAGCTGGAAATTCTAAAAGTGTCCTGAGGGGAGCACTCGGTGCTGCTTTGGGAGCTTTGTTCCCTTTTTTTTTAAAATTTTTTAATTCCTGACAGGGATCTGTGAGCTTGACTCCATTCCAGCAATTCCTGAAAAAACTGGGAACCTTTTTTGTAATTTGTGATTTATTTTTTTTTTGGTATTAAATTGCAGAATCCCAGATGAAATTTGGGTTGGGAGGAACTTTAAAGCTGCCAGGGTGCTCCAAACCCCATCCAGGTTGGCCTTGGACACTTCCAGGGATCCACAATTCCCTGTGCCAAGCTCTCCCCACCTTCACAGGCAGGAATTTTCCCCCAATATCCAATCTGAACCCATTCCCTGACAGTTTCAGTCCGTCCCCCCTCGTCCTGTCACTCTTGGAAATCTTTCCTTTGGACGTGCTGGATCCATTCCAGCTCTTGAATTTATTTTATCCAGGAATTCCAGCTGGTTTCGAGCTGCAGGTTAAAAACCGAGCGCTGGGGGCGTGAAGAAAATGTTGTTTTGGCTGACTCCTATCCCTCATTATTATATTTTTATTGAGAAATTCTGCATTGGAGTCCCCCAGGAACCAAATCATTTCTTTGTTCACTGAACTTCAGCAAATAAAATTGGGCATGGAAACCTCTCCAGCCTTCCCTCAGATGTAACTCGTGGAATGAGGAGTGCACGGGTTTTAATGAGGAATTTTTTGTATTTGTATTCATAGAAATTAATTTGTATTTGTCGTCCCTGGGGATTTATCAGGGTTTGGGGGTGGAGGGAGGGGGGTGTAAGGATTGAGTTACAAAAATCCAGGGATTTATTTGAATACATGTGGATGTAGATTTGTGGAACTGAATGGTGCAGTCTGATTTTTTTTTCAACTCATTAACGGGGAGAAATTCAATAATTCAGAGAATAATCTGGCTCGGAGAGCTGCTTTAAGATGAATTAACTGAAGTTTGGGCTGTGTTATTTAAAAACCCCTTGATTTGGGGTGAAGGGGTCTGAAGAAGAGCAAACCCTGTTTGAATGTGTGCTGGTTGCTGTATCGAACTCAGGATTTGGCTTTCCACGGGTTTTGTCTTTTCCAGCTCAGAATATTCTGTGATTCTGTGGATTTTTGGTGTCTTCTGCAGCTGGAAGAAGAGGTTGATCTGTGAGGAGAACAAAGTGGGTGTTAGGGCCTTTAAAAAACACACAAGCACAAAAACCATCTTTTAATTTTAAGGGCAAACATTCTGGATTTAGAATGGCATTAATTATGCTGGGAAAAAAAAAATCCGTGTAAAACTCTGCTATTCTTTAAAAAAAAAAAACCCAAATTCAGCTGTTTATTCCCTGGAGTTGTGAGAAAGAGCCCTGAGCTTGGATTTTAATGATGTTTAATCATTCTTTCAAAAACACAAAGGAGGCACTAAAAGCTTGTTCAGCTGAGCCAGAAAGAACTAATAGCTCTAACTCAGCTTCAAAAGTGATTTAGTTCCAGAGGTAAATCCATAATCCGACCAGTCAGGAGTTAATCTGTCATCAGACTAAGACTAGAAGCAAATCTATTTAACTAAGAATAGTTAATTCACCTGAATCAGAGCAGGGGATGGAGATCCCGCTCGCCAGAGTCGATTTGGAGGAAATAAAATATTCGTGGTGGAGAGTGGAAACAGCAAGTGGCTTTCAAAGAGGGGGGAAAACAAACAAACAAAAATAAAAATCTCCTTTGGAATTTGTTCTGCTCTTTTCCTGCACTTCCCCGAATGGTTGGAGCTGCTGGGTAACGTGGAAATGAGTCAGAATAAGGAAGTTTATCCTGTTTGTCCCAAAATTGGAAGGGTTTAGGAGCAGCTTCTGGTGGCATCAACCCCAAATTTCACCTCTCCCTCTTGACTCTCCTTGTCCTGTTGTTGTTTCATGCGAGGACAAATTGAAGGGATGAACTTTAACCTCTTAGGAGGATAATTTATTAAAATAACAGATGCTGCAGAACGGGGCCTGGCTTGATCTGCGCTTCTTAAGGAAGATTAACAACCTGAGAGTTCAAAATCAGGGTCCTGCCTCCGACCTCGGCCTGGGGGCAGCACAAAGGCACCGCTCGCACCGGAGGGGAAAACTGGATTTCAGCCAGAGCACCATCCCTAATGTGCACATCGGGAATAATTCCACCAGGAAAACGGCGGGGGAAAGGGAGATCTGAACGGGTGAAATCGCACCCAAGGACAGAGGTGCAAACCTTGGGCCGAAAACACGGATTTGGCTTTTTATTTGGGTTTTTTATTTGGCTTTTTATTTGTGTTTGGCCGCTGAGGAAGAGCGGGGATTGCTGGATGGATTTCCCAGAGCAAACCAGGCCCGGCAGCTGAGCAGGGGAAGAGGATGTGTAAATCCCTTAATTCTTTGTTGGCAAGAAAACACAGAAGCCCTTGGTGGAGCCGCAGGGTCCGAGCGGAGGGCTGGGAGATTTGCTGTTTCCGGAGCTGGGCACGCTGCAGCGCTCTCCAGGTGGGAATGTGGGAATTCTTCTGGATCCTCTGCAGAAATCCCATCGAGCGCCTCGGGGTTCGCCGGGCACGCAAATCAAAGGGCAGAATCCTCTCTGCGCTTGGATCAGTGGGATAAGTGGCTGGGATTTAGTCATTTTTTACCAACTCTGAAACCCAGAGAAAATTTCCTGCTGTTACAAAACCCACAGAAGATTTTTCTCTGCTGTTCTGCCTCCCTCGTTCGGGGTTAAAAACCCCAAATCTTTGATTGGCCGAGCAAAGGATGGAGAGGGCTGTCAAAACCCAGCGTTATTTTTTTCCTGAGGACCCTGAAGGCATCGCAGGCTCTAGGGAATCGTGTCCTCCTCTCCAGTGCTCTGTTCCCGTGCAGAGCCCGAGCCTGCCGGGCTGGGAGACGGCTCTGCCACCTGGGACGGGCTCCTTCCTAACCCGGCCAGAGCCCAGCTGTGCTCCCGAGAGAGAAGCAGGGCACCCGGCAGAAGTGGAGCCAGCGTTCCCTCCGTGCCTCCCTAATCCCTCTTTGTGTCTCTCACAAAGGGAATCCTGCCCGAGGCTCCGATTCCGCCGAGCTGCCAAACTTCCCCTCGTCCCTGGGCCGTGCAGGGCTTTGTTTCAAATCCCAATCCCAGTCTGGAGACTGCAGGGCTTTGTTTCAAATCCCAATCTGAGTTTGGAGACTGCAGGGCTTTGTTTCAAATCCCAATCTGAGTTTGGAGACGGGATTCACCGGGTTTGGGGAATGCTGGAGGCGCTCGAGGTCACAACGGAACCGTGGAATCGTTGAAAGTGGGAAAGACCTTTAAGGTGATCAAGTCCAAAACGATGCTGGATTTTGTTCTTATTGGGAAGCTGGAGGAGGGTTTTCCCAGAGAAAAGGCTGATTTTTTTTGGTGGTTGTAATCCATAATCTGCAAACTGTTGCTGTGATCATCAACTGTGGACGTGTTGTTTTCCTGGTGGTCGGTGAGAAATGGGACGTGCTGAGCGGGATAATAACGGTTCAAGAGCTTGGGGAAAAGCAGAAATGCTTCCAGCAGGCTGGAAAATGCAGGGATTTGTGTGTCTGGCTGGGATTTAAAGGAATGATAGGCAGGGAAAGTGGGAATCTGAGGGAAGGCTGCTGATCTCTGCTCCTGCTTTGTCACCTCGGGATGATTTGGTTTAACCTGTCCCTGGTTCATTATTCCATGGATAATGAGCAGGATCCCTGGGTTTGGTGAATCCCAGCAGTTTGGGGACGGGGGGGGCACAAAAAAAGTTGGATTTGGAGTCTGTGCACCTGACTTTGTGCCCTTAAAGCTCCTCCCCTGCCTGCTCTGAGCTGTTCCAGGAGGGAACTTGGGGTGGAAAACTTCAGGATATGGGATCAGGATCATCCCCCTCAGCTGTTGTCACCCCTGTGGACACGGAATTCTTTGGAATTCCTGGGTTGTGCCAAACCGGTTGTAAAGTGAAATTAGAACTTCTTATCAGTCAGAATCAGCTCTAATTCCCTTATTTTTCCTGCTCCAGGCCGATAATTCCAATGGCAATTGGAAATTTGCTGTAATCGCTTCAGGCTTCTCCCGATGGATTCCAGCAGGGAATGGCTCTGAATTCCAGCTGGAATGGCTGTGAATTCCCGCAGGAATGGCTCTGAATTCCAGCAGGAATGGCTGTGAATTCCAGAGGGGAATGGCTCTGAATTCCAGCTGGAATGGCTCTGAATTCCAGAGGGGAATGGCTGTGAATTCCAGAGGGGAATGGCTGTGAATTCCCGCAGGGAATGGCTGTGAATTCCAGCTGGAATGGCTCTGAATTCCAGAGGGGAATGGCTGTGAATTCCCACAGGGAATGGCTCTGAATTCCAGCAGGAATGGCTGGGAATTCCAGAGGGGAATGGCTGTGAATTCCAGCAGGAATGGCTCTGAATTCCCGCAGGAATGGCTGTGAATTCCAGAGGGGAATGGCTCTGAATTCCAGCAGAAATCGCTGTGAATTCCAACGGGAATCGCTGTGAAATCCTTCTCTCTGGGAAAATCTCTCTGGAAAATCTCTCTGGCCACTTTTGCTCCTCAGGGATGGAATTTGCCAGTCTGAACCCAGCAGGATTTGAAGGAGAGGAGCAAAGGGAAGAAACTCGGCAGGATTTTTGGAGAAAGAGCAGGAAAATGAGATTCCTGCCTCTTTTCCTGGGTATTTTCCACGCTCGGAGTGAGTCATTCTGGAGCACGAGGGTCTCTGAGGACGGAGCTTCAGGGGTGTGGTGCTGCCCTTGGAGCAGCAGTTCCCGTTTTCTGACAGAATATCCATTATATGAGATGGTTTTCCTTGGAAAAAAAAGTCATTTCTGGTGTTTTTGGGAAGAAAGGAAGAATTCAGGAGGGATTTCTCCATGGAATGGCTGCCCTGGGAGGTTTGGAGTCCCCATCCCTGCAGGTGTCCAAGGACTGTGACACTCCAGGGCTGGCTGGGGTCAGCTCGATGATCCTGGAAGTTTTTCCAGCCTCAGTGATTCTGGAATTCCATCAAGGAAGGATTTTGTCTCCTGGGACAGCTCCTGCCAAAAGTGGAGCTGGATTTTATTCCCCATTTTCTGGGCGGCTCGGATTACAAGTTTGCATTTGCACATCTGGCTCAAGAATCGGTGAAAACAATCAGGGGAAGAAAGGTTTGGGGGTTTTTTGGATGGAATTCTTGGAGGAGATCTCTGTGATATCCCCAGATTTCCATTTCGGAGCAGCAGAAATCGGAGAGTTCCACATAAAAATTTGATTTATTGGGGTAGGAGGGTGGGAAGCGCTTGGGTTTTGCATCCAGAAGAATTTCTTCCCAAAAATCCAACCTCAACTTTCCCTTTTTCAGTTTGAAGCCACCCCCCTTTTTTCTGTCACTACGATTGGATCAAATTCTGTCTATTCCTTACGCAGTTGTGATGGAAACCAAGACTGTCCAAAGATTTTTTGGGAAAAAAAAGTTAAAAAAGAAAAAAGCAAATGCGCTTTATTTAATGTGGCGCCAATTCCCACCGGTTCCGTGCTTCACTTCTGCCGTTCCCAGGAGGGGGATGAAGGAATGAGTGAAAAGAATTCCTTCCCTCTGACCTTCCCACCTGTCCTGGCAGATGATTCCCAGGAGTTTGTGCTCTCTTCTTTATTCTGGAATCACCTTCTGGACCAATAAAATCAGCATCATTCCAGGCTCGAGCATTCCAGCACCTCTCCTGGCCCCCGGACTGAATTTTTTTTTTGGTGGGGTTTTGTTTTGTTTTGGTTTTTTTTGACTTCTTGTCGATTTATTTCAAAAAACAAAGGAGCTGCTGTCACCAGATGCCTGCAGATGGCTTTCATCGGCTTCCAAACGTGCAGCAATGGCCACAAAGGAGCGCAACCAGCTCGGGTGCTTTCTTGGAACGCTCTTGTAGGGGCAGCAGCCAAACGGTTTCTGCTGCCTTGGCTTCTGGGAGCTGTCAGAGGATCTCGCCGTGAGGTTTTTTCCGGGATTCTGAGCACAAGGAGGTGGGGTTTGCCCCGGTGTTGAAGTGATTTACAAGGTGGGAGGTTTTCAAATAGGTTCTAGAATGTTGTTAGCTGAACTGATAGCCCCCGTTTTGTTTTCTTTCCCTGTTATTTTATTGTAGTTTTACTCATCTTTAGTGGATTGCAGTGATTCCTTCTCCCTCTTTTCCTTCCCCAGCCCTTCTTGGGAAAAGATCTGAATAGGTGAGAAAAGGAAGATTTGCTAGAAATTCCTTAAAATCACCTTTTATAGGGGGAAAAAAACCCCAAAACAAACCTGCTAATTACAAAGAGCAGAGCTCTGAGTGTTTCTTTCCAGAGCTTTTCAAATCTGAGCTGTTCATTGCTCACCCCAAAACCCCAGCCTTGCTCTTGGCCCATCCCCGGCAGCGATTTGGGAATTCCGAGGCAGCTCCAGCCCTGTGATCTCGGCCAGGTTTGTTTTCCCCTCACCTGGTGCCCGTGTTTCCAGCTCCTAACTCACAAATCCTGCTCTCCTTTCATCCCCAGCCCTGGAATTCCCACTGGGAGGGAGCTGCAGCTCTCTGTCCCCGTGTGGAAAAGAGAGGAAAACTTCTCTCCTTCACGCTGTGCCAGCTTTCCCAGGGATTTCTTTCACTCTCTGGTGCCTGGGCTGGACCTGCAGCTGCTCCAGCTGCCTTTGGAACGTGGGAGATTGATTCCAATCCTTTTTAATTTGGTTTTTTTGTTTGTTTTTTTTTTCATGGAAAGAGTCAAAAATATGTTTGAGCAAGAGAAATCTTGAACGTGAAGGAGAGCTCTGAAGCGTGGTGGGTGGAGACGCTTCACTTTCGAGGAAAAAAAAAACCTCTCACTGAAGTGGTTTGGGGTTAAATAAACACCATTTCTTCCCATGTGGAATGACGGCTGGGATTTGTAAGGGAATTATCTAAAGAGAACCAGGTGGGGGATATCAAATGCAGCATCAAAGATGCGTTTGTGCTGAGAATTCCTGAATTTAGCCATAACAAAGCTGCTTTGTTGGAGTCTCTTCCCTTTTCCAGGCAGGAAATCTGGCCCAGCTCGGGAAAAACCCAAGCGGTTGACAAAAGGCTGCTGATTTATCTCCTGCATTGTCAACAACAATTCCTTCATCTGGTTTTTTGGGGGAGTTTTTTCTTAATAATTCCCTGGATCTGCTGTGGGAGTGATTTCCTGGGAGCCTGCTGAACCCAACAGCTCCTTGGGAATCGAGGAGAAATTCAAATATTTTTTAATTTCCCATGCTGAGACATCACAGAGCCCGTGAGCAACCAGCTGTTTGATGAACCCCTAAAAAACGATGTATTTCAGGCTCATTTTTTTTGTTCCAAAGTACAAATCTGGTGCGCTGGGGAGGCTGAAGGGTTAAGTTCCCCACACTGTCGCATATGGCAGTGAGCAGAATCACAGATGTTGATGATACAACATAATTAGTATTCTTTTATGTAAATGAAGGCTGTCAGTGGTACCACAGCGTCTGCACTCCTGCAAGCTGGAATTTCTGCCACGCTCACCCAGGATTCGAAACAAAATTCCAAATTATGTCCACACCTGAGGAGGAAAATTAAGAGGAAAGAGGAGGGGAAAAAAGCGCTCAGGGAGGGGGAAAAAGGGGTTTTGGTTTTTTTCCAACTTGTTAATTAAAAAAACCCAATCAATCCTTTGTTTAGGTGAGGATTTCCAAAAATCCTTTCCTGGGGTTTGGGAGGGAATGAGCCCAGGCCAAGGGAAATGTGAGGATTTCTGAGCTGCTTTAAATAAAAACCTCTACGGTTCTTTGGGTGCTGAAGTGGCCTCTTGAGCTTTCAGTGGAGTCCAGGGAAAAGAACTGAAGAGCTTTGATTTTTCTGGAGGAGATTCCATCCTCAACAGCAATAACACCCATAAAGGTGGTAATTAAAGCAAATTTGCATCATTTGGGGCCACTAAAAATGCATTTCCTTCACCTGGCCCTGTCCCTGCCCACCCATGCAGGCCCTGCCTCAAAGCTTTGGCAAATGTTCAACTTTGCACCTCAGAAAATGATGTTTTAACCACATACTCTGTGTAACCAACTTCATTCTGATCCCTTTTTCCAGTCTCTCCTACCTCTAGTTTGGTTTTTTTCCCATTTTCCTCATTTTTCCCTCTTTACTTTGTTGCATTTTGCACCCGCCAACTCCTCATTGCTTCCTTTTTATTGTTTGAAAAGCCACCTAGAAATGAAATTTAACTCAGCACAGCTTTTCTTTTTTTTTTTAATCTTTCCCCTTTCTCCTCCCCCTATCTCTCACAATCCAAAAGCAGCCAAAAATCCAAGTGATCACAGGAGGGGCACATTTTTCCTTTTGCTTTCTTTGTTTTTTGTGTGATCGACATCTGAGAATTCGGGATCCTGGGGGTAATTCCAGAGAATTCTTTGCCCCAAAACCAAAATGAAAGCAGAAAATAAATGGAATTTGGTGTGTGATCAACATCTGAGAACTCGGGATCCTGGGGGTAATTCCAAAGAATTCTTTGCCCCAGAAAGAAAATAAAAGCAAAAAACAAATGGAATTTGGTGTGTGATCAACATCTGAGAACTCGGGATCCTGGGGGTAATTCCAAAGAATTCTTTGCCCCAGAAAGAAAATAAAAGCAAAAAACAAATGGAATTTGGTGTGTGATCAACATCTGAGAACTCGGGATCGTGGGGGTAATTCCAGAGAATTCTTTCCGCAGTAAATAAGTTCTGCGCTGAGGGGTTAATGATGCTCCTGCCAGCATTCCAGGGTTGATTTCTGTGCATCACCAGGATATTTTCCCTCTCTCTCCAGGGCTTTGAAGCTGCCTGGCAGCGAGGACTCGGCAGTCATTAAATTCTCCGGGCTCCGTGGGAAGATGGGGCTGCGGGGCGCCCGCGCCGCGGCGTGGCGGAGGACAGGAGGTGTCACCCGCTCTCCGTGAGTCCCTCCCTGCCTCGAGTTTCAGCTTCTCTATTTTCCACGCTCTGGGTTATTTCAGGGCGGTTCTGGGTTCGTTTCGGGGCGTGCTGAGCTCTCTGCACACAGTGAGAGACAAAACAATTCCTCCCCTGGCTTGGGAGCGAGGAGGAGCGATGCAGATTTCAGGCCCAGGAGCGCCAACAGCGGGGGAGTGAAGGGAGAAAAACGAGGAGGATGGAGCTCCATCAGCTGGAGCTTTAATGGGACAATTAGCTCCAGTGTGCTAATGGGCCAAAACTTATAAAAATGTGAGACCTGGTGAGCGCTCGCCATCCTGGGCCCGTTTTGGGCCCATCTTGGGTGCAGCCAGGAGGCTCCAAGGTGTCTGCCCAAGGTGCAGCCACTGGGGCCTTCCAATAAATCCCAGTTTTATCCTTCTGCTCTGCCCGGTCCCTGTTCCAGGTCAGCCTTCCAAAACAACATCAGAGTCTTGGAGGGACTGCAAAAAAGGGATCCACAGTTCACTGGGAGTCTTTTATCAAACGGNCATTTTCCTCATTTTTCCCTCTTTACTTTGTTGCATTTTGCACCCGCCAACTCCTCATTGCTTCCTTTTTATTGTTTGAAAAGCCACCTAGAAATGAAATTTAACTCAGCACAGCTTTTCTTTTTTTTTTTAATCTTTCCCCTTTCTCCTCCCCCTATCTCTCACAATCCAAAAGCAGCCAAAAATCCAAGTGATCACAGGAGGGGCACATTTTTCCTTTTGCTTTCTTTGTTTTTTGTGTGATCGACAGCTGAGAATTCGGGATCCTGGGGGTACACGTGCAGTGGGAGCTGCTGCTTTCCATTTTGGTCAGACACAAAAATTCCTCTCCAGGCCTGGCAGTCAAGGACTCCTGACTGTCTCAGGCCCTGAGAGATGGAAACAGAAGTAGTTTGGGAGGGAGCAAACTAGGGGTAAATGACTTCATTACCTGAAGCTGTAAGTGGAAGACTAAGATGCAAATGTGGGGAATTTCGGGGTGCCCCATGCAGGGCCAGGAGGCAGATTTGATGATCCTTCTGGCCCCCTTGCAGTCAGGCTATCCTGTAACCCTACAGGGCCATTTCGAATCCCCACTGCAGCTCTGAAATCCTTTCCTCATGTTCTTTGCCTCCACAAAGGCGACAGCTCCTGTGAGACACAGAGAGACACAAACGTGTGGGAAATTTGGGGTATCCCGTGCAGGGCCAGGAGTCAGATTTGATGATCCCTTCCAACAACGAGATTTCAAATGCGTGTCCCGGGCTCTGAAATCCTTTTCCCTCGCGTTCTTTGCCTCCGCAGGTCGGAGCAGCGACGCCTCCTGTGAGACATGGATAGATGCAAACATGTGGGGCGGCTACGACTCGCCCAGGACCACTCGATCCTGAACCCCCAGAAGTGGCAGTGCGTGGACTGCCACACCACCGAGTCGCTCTGGGCCTGCCTCAAGTGCTCGCACGTGGCCTGCGGCCGCTACATCGAGGAGCACGCGCTGAGGCACTTCCAGGAGACCCGGCACCCCTTGGCCATGGAGGTGCACGAGCTCTACGTCTTCTGCTACCTCTGCCAGGATTACGTCCTGAACGACAACGCCGAGGGCGACCTGAAGCTGCTGAGGAGCTCGCTGTCGGCCATCAAGGGGCAGAGGAGCGGCAGGACGCTGCGCTCCGCCGCGCTGGCCCAGGACGCCTGGAGGAGGAGGAGCCCTCAGGGCCAGTCCCAGATGCTGACAGCGCTGTGGCACCGGCGCCAGGCCCTGCTGGCGAGGGCTCTGCGCACCTGGTTCCACAAGAGCTCCCGGGGCCAGCTGAAGTTGAAGGAGAAAAAACAGATGGAGGAGCTGGAGAAGAAGAAGGAGGCGGCTCGGCAGCGGCGGCAGGAGATGAAGAGGCAGCTCCTGGAAGAGTTGGCCAGCACTCCCCCGAGGAAGAGCGCCAGGCTGCTGTCCCACGTGCACGGGGAGAGCTTGATCCCCAGGAAATTCAGGGAGGTGGCCGCAGCTTCTTCCCCTGCCTCAAGGCAGGTGCAGAGCAGCAGATTCAAGCAGTTCTACTCCATCCGGCGCCAGCCCCTGATGACGCCCGGGGTGACAGGGCTGAGGAACCTGGGCAACACTTGTTACATGAACTCCATCCTGCAGGTGCTCAGCCACCTCCAGAAGTTCCGAGAATGTTTCTTGACTCTTGATCTCTGTGAAACGGAAGAACTTTTAGCTAAAACTGTGAACGGGAGGGCCAGGATGGCCAACGGGGCCGCCGCTCATGAGCCGGGGAGGCCCGACAAGGTGGGATCCTCTGGCACGCAGAGCTCTCCGGCCGGCTTGAACGGGGGCTCCTCCATCAGCCGGAGCCTGGAGCTGATCCAGCCCAAGGAGCCCAGCTCGAAGCACATCTCGCTGTGCCACGAGCTGCACACCCTGTTCAGGGTGATGTGGTCTGGCAAGTGGGCGCTGGTGTCGCCCTTCGCCATGCTGCACTCCGTGTGGAGCCTGATCCCCGCCTTCCGCGGCTACGACCAGCAGGACGCTCAGGAGTTCCTCTGCGAGCTCCTGGACAAGGTGCAGCAGGAGCTGGAGTCCGAGGGCACCAAGCGCAGGATCCTCATCCCCTTCTCGCAGAGGAAGCTCACCAAGCAGGTCCTCAAGGTGGTCAACACCATTTTCCACGGGCAGCTGCTCAGTCAGGTACGGAATCGCTTTGCCGCAGTCGGGGCTGGATTGAAGTTGAAGCTCCTCCACAGCCAGGAGCAAAGCCGGGGGGGATTTGGGATCTGATCCCAGAGGAGAGGGAATGGCCTCGGGCTGGGCCAGGGGAGGTTGGAGCTGGAAATCAGCAGAATTAATATAATAGAAAGTTATATATCATATTTTATAAATTAAAAAAAAATACTTAATAGTTATATTTATAAAAATGATAGATAGATAGATAGATAGATAGATAGATAGATAGATAGATAGATAGATAATTAAAAATCTAATATAAAAAATAAGTTATGTGCAATAGAGGCAGCTACTCTCCAGAACAGCCCCAAATCTCTGTGTGTATGTCACAAGGTGACACTGCAAAGGCAGCTGCTGTCCCTGTGTCCCCTGCAGGTCACCTGCAGGACATGCAACTACAAGTCCAACACGGTGGAGCCCTTCTGGGACCTGTCTCTGGAGTTCCCCGAGCGCTACCACGCGCTGGAGAAGGGGCTGCTGCCGCTGGGCCAGCAGTGCCCGCTCACCGAGATGCTGGCCAAGTTCACCGAGAGCGAGGCGCTCGAGGGCAGGATCTACGCCTGCGACCAGTGCAACAGTGAGTGCCACTGCCACTGGGACTGGGACTGTGCCCTGTGCCCTGCCACTGCCTCTGGGACTGGGACTGCCTCTGGGACTGTGCCCTGCCACTGCCACTGGGACTGCCACTTGGACTGCCACTGGGACTGTGCCCTGTGCCCTGTACCCTGCCGCTGTGACCTGGGACTGGGATTGTGCCCTGCACTGGGACCTGGGACCTGTGCCCTGGGACTGTGCCCTGGGACCTGGGACTGTGCCCTGCCACTGTGACCTGTCACAGTGCCCTTGCCCTGCCAGGGTCACCTGGGACTGTGCCCTGGGACTGTGTCCCTGGCAGGGACACCTGGGATGTGCACTGGGGCCTGGGTGGCTGGAAAATCTCCTTTTTCTGACTGGAAAAATCTCCTTTTCTGAATTAATGAAAAATTCTGAATGACTCCTAGGGAATTCTGGATGGCTTTTAAGGAATTCTGAATGGCTCAGGAATTCTTACGTGGCTTTTAAGGGATTCTGAATAGCTTTTAAGAAATTCTGAGTGACTTTTAAAGAATTCTGAATGGCTCAGGAAACATTTTCCAGCTAGGAAGAGTCAGGGAAAAGCCCCAAGTGCCAGGAGCAGTGGGGGCTCTGCTGTCAGGCTGCACCCAGGGGCACAAATCCAATTAACAGCTCCACTGCTAATTGGGAGCCACCTGTCCCCTTCTGCTCCAGCCTTTCCTGGGAAGAAGAGGGAGGAATTCTTCCTCTTTTCCAGCTTTGCTGTTGCCGGTAGCATTTTTTTTAATGCTCTTGAGCTCCTGTGAGAAGCTCAAAGCAGCAGAGAGAATTAAAAAAATCGAATATTTGTGAGCTGGAATTCACCTGCTGCAGCCCAGGCTATCTTTGGCTCAATATTCCTGGTGGTTTTTCCAGCTCAGAGGTGACAAATGTTTGTGTGGTGAGGAGAAGGGAGAGTTTAGATCCCACAGAAGTTCTGGAGAATTCAGAAATGTTTATTCCTGTGGCCATCCCTGTGCTGGAAAATTTTAAAAAAAAGAGTTCACCCTGTGCTGGATTTTCTCTTCAGGGAATTCATGACTTTTAAAGAAAATCTTAATGAATTTTAAGGAAAATCCTGATAATCTTTGCCTTTGGGGGGGGTTTTCTTCGTTTTTTTTCTTTTTTTGGCAGGCAAACGGCGAAAATCTTCTCCCAAACCTCTTGTTCTGAGTGAAGCTAAAAAGCAGTTGCTGATTTACAGACTACCTCAGGTCCTCCGGCTGCACCTTAAACGCTTCAGGTGAGGCACCAGGCCCTGGAATTTTGGGGTAAAAAGTGACCAAAAATGGGCTTTTCACTTCCCTCAATTCCTGCTGAAAGCCTGAGCCATCAGATTTGTGCAAGCCCCTGGTGCTGCCCGTTTTTCTGAATGTTTTGTGCATGTTAATCCTTCATTTCTTCGGGTTTTACTCGAGTCTGCAGCTCGGAAGGAGAAGAGGAGTGAAGGATTTGTTGAAGGTGGGAGATGGGGGAGAGTTCAGTGCCAATATTGGCTGTTTATGTGGTGAAGGAAAAAGAGAAAGCTCCAAATAAATTGGTTTTAGGGTGGGTATGGGGAAGGGGGGTGGGTGTTTTAAAGGTGGTCAGAGGAGAAATCTGGCTCAAAAATAGCCCACCTAAAATAAAAACTGTCAATGGCAGGGGGAGACCCTGCATGAAATTAAAATTGGTGACAGAAGGAGGAGACCCCATCTAAAATAAAAACCTTAATTGTCAGGAGACCCCATCTAAAATAAAACTCATCAGTGGCAGGAGACCCCACCTGAAATAAAAACCTTAATTGTCAGGAGAGCCCTGTGAACCAACCCCACAAGCAGCAGGAGCTGTGTGTGGGGGGGGGGGGGGTCTGCCGGGGTTTTGGGGGGAAATCCCAGGGTTTTGGGATAGAATCCCAGGGTTTTGGGATAGAATCCCAGGGTTTTGGGATAGAATCCCAGGGTTTTGGGATAGAATCCCAGGGATTTGGGGTGAAATGTCATGGTTTTGGGGTGAAATCCCAGGGTTTGGGGGGAAATCCCAGAGTATGGGGGGA
>VWZN01015196.1:19366-32959 GCA_013396955.1 Regulus satrapa | reverse complement strand
AAAACGTAAGGAAAAAATTTTTTTTTTTTTTTTTTTTTTTTTTTTAATAGGGTAGATACTTTAAGGAAAGAGATCTCTTTCTTATTTAAGCTGGAAGCTTGCAAATGCAGAGATGACAGTCAAGAGTCCAGATGCTACTGATTATCAAACAAACAAAGATGTTTGGGGGTTTTTTTGTTTGTTTGTTTGTGTTTTTTGGTGTTTTTTTGTTTTTGTTTGTTTGTTTGTTTTGTTTTTTGTTTAAAGCACAATTGTAAATGTGCCCAGAAAAGCTGTGGATGCCCGCTTCCAGGCTGTGTTCAGGAACACCCCTGGATGGGGTGCTGAGCAACCTGGTTTGGTGGAAGATGTCCCTGTCCATGGCAGGGGGGCTATAACAAAATGGTCTTTAAGGTCCCTTCCAACCCAGGATATTCTATGAATTTATGACTCTTAATCTTTTTGGTGGTGGTGGTGGTTTTTTGGGGTTTTTTTTGTTTTGTTTTGTTTTTGAGGTTTTTTGTTTGTTTGTTTGTTGTCAGCTATGCTGGTATTAAAATGATTGGGAAAGAGGATATTAAACAGGAGTTGCAGATGATGAAATTCCAAGAGGACTGCACATACTCAGTCATTTATCTTTCAAACACAACTCTGTCACACTCCAAGTTTGGCAAATCATGCCTAGGGTGGGCCAGATGGCTTTTCTAAAGAACTACATTTGTAGTAAGATTAAAACAAAAAATTATTTGCTGAAATTGTGTTGAAGCCAAAGCACCAAGTTTTACATTGGATGCAATTACAAAACAGATTAATATTCAATATTTAAAAAATATATATTTATTGCTTTGATTCCAAATGGATTAAAAAGAAGCCAGAACAGAAACATAGGCACTTTTATGTCAAGCAGAAAACAATTCATCAAACAGAATGAAAATACGCAGCTCTTGGGGTTCTAAACATGACCACAATGGTCATACTGGGACACGCAATCTTATCTTCTAGGTTTTTTTTTTATTCTATAAGGTATTTGAGCTTGCCAACACCTTGTACTAAGGTCCCAACTACAAGGGGATTTCAGGCACTTGTGTACATGGAAATTCACAGTTTTGCTTTACTGCTTTTTGAATTCATCTACAAAATGAGAAATAAATACTTTTTTTTTTTTTTGGGGGGGGGTAATAAGCAATTAATTTCCATATGCATGTAGCATACTCAGTGCATAATACACACAAACTATTCCAGGTCTCCATAGGAAACTGCTGGCATGGTGCCTCTGAAGGCTAAACTATAACACATCCCAGCTGTGGGCAAACAAATGGCTTTGGCACTTACCAAAAGATTTCTCCTGATGGAAAATTTATTATTGTCTCTTTTGTTAAGCACAACAAAATGCTCTAATGAGGAACACTGAACAAAATATTAATTTAAAAATGCTGCATTGGTGCAACACATTCAAATGAGATGCTATTCAACCACAGCAATCCCTTATCTGTTTATGAAAGAAATGATTAATCATTAAAATGAAACAGAGAAGAAAAATAAAGTCACTTGTATAAAAAAAATCAAGTAGACAGCACATTGGTCAAACCCTGAAAAATGAGGGGAATTTGTGATTTCCTCCCATGTGCCCCAAATTCATCAAGAATTACTAATAAAAATCCTTCTAGTTTTGATGTTGGAGTTGTGGAGGTGAATTCTTAGCATAACTCTTACACTGCAAGTTTTTCTTTCTTTCAGATGGGAAAGGTCCACAACCAGGGCCCACAGAAAATCTCTCTGCCAGTACCTGCAGCATGAAAAGCTCTTTTATGTCTGCAGGAAAGGAGTAGAAATCTTAGAAAACTTGTTGCTTTCCCTATCCATGGGTGGAACAAAGACATTTGGAACAAGCCCAGGTCTTGTCTGGTTGAGATTTTTATTTTTTTTTGCAGTGCAAAAAGGTCTTTCTTCCTGCAAAGCCTTCTGTGCCTAATACAATTTTCCAAGGGACAAATACCAAAACTATTTAGCATAATTTGGAATGGAACTGTGAAACAGTGGTGGTTGTATGCCTTAGCCAGGTATGATGTTCTTGCAACTGTACCTCATGGAAATAATATTAAAATGAAAATAGAAGGCTCAGTGGGTTCCTTTAATTACTTTAAATTCCACCTATCTGTTAAAAGCAACATATGTTTTCTCTTTAAGGAGCTCCTTCAATAGAATTTTGTGCACATCTTAAGTGTTAAGATCAGCCTGTATGCTCACCCTTTGCAACATTAGGACTACAGCTTTCTAAATATCCCTAAGAAAATACAGCAAGCATTTGTTTATTATTTCATATATGTTGTTAGGGAAGTAATTGGTATGGATTTAATGTGAAAAAATCCTTACAAGATTCATATGTAGAATTTTCATATGAATTGTTGAAATAAGTATAATGAAAAATAATTTGCAATGAAATTGTAAATAATTCATAGTATATTCTGGACCCATAAAAATATACACTTTGTGACTTACCAAAAGTTAGAGATGAAAGCTAACAGCCACAAATTGGCATATGTTTGAAGGAATAGCTTATGAAAGTAAATAGTCTCTTTAAAAAAAGATTTGAAGAAATATTTCAGAGAGCTAGGTTGGAAAATGGCACTTTTCTAGTATGACTCCTACAATAGCTAAATGGGCTTAATTAGTAGCACACAATAATTGCTGTTTTAGGAATGACATTACATTGTGTGCAAAATACATTAGGAAATTGATGGGCAAATTAAAGGAAAGTAATTGAATCATAAATACAATACATATTTTGGAGTACTGCAATTCTAGATGGAATGGAAAATGAATGGAATGGAATGGAATGGAATGGAATGGAATGGAATGGAATATTTCAAAGATATCAAGGATGAATGCCAAAGGAGGAAAAGAGCTATTGAAATGCAAGGAAAAAATTACTCAAGAGGACACAATAATTCTGTACTTCTTTCCAAGAAGACCTCACCACAACTGGTTTAGTAGTAAATTTCCCTTTGTGCATTGTAAGGAACACTGAGGAAATCCTGCATGATTTCTACAACTCTGCAAAGCTCCAGACATCAAAAAGTGAAAGTATAGGGTGCAAATGCCCTTGTTTACATAGTCTGAATATACAGATTAATTTTGGTGCTAATTTACAAGGTTACACAAAATAGTACCTTCCTTACTCTTTCAGGACTCTAAATACTAAATCCTAAATTGAAAACAAACAAACAAACAGAAACAAACCAAAAACTTTCTAGGGCTTTAGATAAGATTTTAACTTCCTCATACTAATCAAGGTAAGCAGAAGTAAGGTAATGTGTCAGAACAATTGAAGTCCTAAGCTGGGAAAGTTTTGACCCGTGACTGAAATATGTTTAGTGTCCTGCATAACCATGGCCAATGGTTATAAGTTTAATAGAGGATTCAAATTCCTTCATTTCAGTGGGACAAGGGGGGCAACAATGGGGTATTTTCGCCATTTGGAAGAACTACTCTTTGCCAGGCTATACTTAGGGTGTGAAGCCAAATATTGTAGGTCTGAAAATGGTCAACCTTTCTGGTCCAAGGACCCATCCTGGGGCTTACCCTGGGAATCTACAAAGCTTCCTCCCCTTGGATGTGGACCTCTGAAACAAATTTAAAAAAAAAAATCCTATTTCTACTTTGTAGCCTATGTGTCCTTTAAAGTATTTTTTTGGAGGCTGAAAACCCACTGTAACTTCAAGCAAGAAACAGGCCCATATTTATCATTATTTGACTCATGGTGAGTGCAGAGCATAGAATGGAACATAGCGGGACAGTTGTGTCATTTCCAGAGCTCTACATGACAAGGTTTGACCCGGGTCTGAGGGCTCTACCCCAAAGAGCAGCTCTCTGCAGTGCTGGTCCCAGGCCAACCCAGAAGACAGGGCAGAGATGGGCACACCCACAGCAGGGCTCAGGCAGGGACTGAAGGTCCCAGGCCAAGCTGGGACATGTCCCCTGGGCCCTTGGCAGCAGATGGGAAGTGGAGGTCCCAAGGGAGGGAGAGTCCCCTCCATCTCCAGAACCCTGACAGAAGTAGACTTGCACTACTCTTATTCCCAGTTTAAGAAATTGGTGATTTTCCCTTCAGAGTCAGCGTATTGGGTGAGATGGACCTTCATTCTGAGAGAGTCCTGCTGCTACCCTAGCTCTTGTGGTTTTGTATGTTTTCCTATAGGAAACAGCTGACACATTTTTAAATTGAGTATGAGAAGAGAAAAAAAATTCCATGGGTAATAAACAGGTATTGCCCACCTAAAAAAAGAATTCAAACATTTAGTTCAGGAGCACATCACTTCTTGATATGTGTGTTTTTTCCATTCTAAGGAAGCCAAGAGAAACTGGAGGAGCACAGAAGACTTTCAAAAACTGCACTCCATACTTTGTGCTTGCAAATTTGCACAGATGGTCAAATGATCTAAAGATGATCCACAGCTCTCATCCCCATCAGAAGGTGAATACCTTTATCACATGAGGTGACACAGCCCATGCTTAGGCTAGGGCATGGTTTCATCCACTCGGTCCCTTCTGGTAGTGCAAGGCTGGGAGGAAATGTCATTAGAGATTGCCTCAGCACATACTGGTAGGGAAATCAGAGAGGGGGAGAAGAGAGGAAGGGATGTGCAAGAAGGAATAGTTCACTTGGAAAAGGCCTAAAAAAATAAACTTGTCTAATTGCCTGACCACTTCAAGGATGACCAAATTTAAGGGCATTGTCCAAACACCTCTTCAACACTGACAGGCACAGGGCATTGACCACCGGTGAACTTTCTTCAAAGCCTGATCTCACTTACAAAGATCATAAAATTCATATTTCCTCCTGACTTCCAAGAAGAGATCTGTGTTCAGCCAAGCTGGTTTTCTGACACAGTTTCTTGACTTAAAACACAACAGGATTGTCTGATCCTGTGCTATTAAAAGGTAGTTCTTCAAAACTGACCTCCACACATGGACACCTTAGCCTGCAAAAGCAGATTCCTGGGGACAATGTGAACTGGCTGTCTGGCCAGCTTTGAGTTTGCTCTCTTGAAATCCAAGACAACAATTCTGCTGACCTTTTTTACTTATCACACCAAAACCTCTAAATTCAACCATCTCAGGATGACTGTGACTAAGACAGTCTGCTACCATTACACCTCCCATGAGTCCTTCTCTACTCATAAAAAGTTAGTCTAAGAGGGCATCTTCTCTTGTTGTCTCATTGAGTATTTGGAACAAGAAACTACCTTCCACAAACTTGAGGAATTATAGATCACTTATTCATGACAGTAGTTTATTTTTACTTTCCATCCTATGTTTAAATTATTTATAATGATATACATTATTAACTCAAAAAGTTATCAGGTGACACCATGTTTTGTGGATAATCTACTTTCCTGAATTGTTTTTTCAATCTACACAAATAAAATAGTCATCCCTGAATACACCCTATTTGCAGGTTCAGCAGAAAAATATTTAATATAGATTTGAATTCAACTACTTCTTTCTGATTATCTGCTTTCCACTGAATTTTGCATTCCTCAGCTCTTTGCATAGCTCCTTTCAATGAGAATTAAGAAGAATTACACAGAAAGCATTTGAACTTTCAAAGGTCTCCTTCTTCAGTGACCAAAATGAAGATTGACTCTTCAGAATCTTTGGTATACTTCTGTGCTTTCTTATTCATAGTCCCCATGCTGCAGTGTAGAAATATCTAGAAATACTAATTTAAATTTTCCCTTTAAAAATTAGTTTTACTTTCATTATTTTCCCAGGCTTACTGTCCAGTCCAGCTGAGCAGCAAACCTTGTATAGTGAATTGAAGTATACCAGCAATAGTTTTATTTTCACATTTATTCTCCTAGGGGATCTCATGAGTAAACTATAAGTCTAGTGCTCCTCAAGTGAAATACTGAAAGCAATTGAAATGCTGAGGCCCCAAAGCCTCCAAAGATTGGGTTTTAAGATTGAGTTCTGTTTTAGAACAAGATTTTGGCCTTGTATTTCTTGTTTCCAAGCAGATTCCTCATGAGTAGCTAGCTCCATGTTCTCTCTAAATGAATATTTATCAGTTTGTTGAAGAATGGGACAGCAGAAATGAGAGAGAAAATAATAATTGTGAAGACAGTATAGCCCATGAGAAGAGTAAAGTATTATCTGGAAGATGAAAGACATTAAAATTCTCTTTCTGAATCAGTGAGAGAATGGGCATGAACTTGGTAAAGACTTTGTGTTCAGCTATTAAACTTCACAATAAACTATTTACATGGTTTCAGTTCTAATAACAAATAAATTCCCTAGTTAACAATTGCTACCTTCTGTCTGGTCTTCAGGTAATGTATGCTGGCAAAATATATTTCCCTTTTAACAATCAGTTTCATGCTGCTCTTATTCTGAGCAAGCAGTTCTCTGGTCCTTGTGTGAGTGGAAGAGCTGCTCCCAAAATAAGGCAAATGCCCTAAATCCAGGCATAAACACAGTGGGACATGGGATAGAAGGAGAAGTTTCATAACTGAAGATCTAAACAAGCAATCTATGGGTCTGTTTACTGTTCTCACTGTGCCTGAAAAGAGAGTTTCAAAGTGGGGATTATTTAAAAGATATCTGCTTAGAGCTGAACAAAGCACACAGTTCCTTACCAGCATGCATCTCTTGGAGGAGACAGTTTCACGGAAGTGCCAAATCAACTCAGCAGCAACTAGTTTCAATCTGATTCTGTATTAGCTAGCTGTCCCTGCATCATGGCCATGGCTAAAGCAAGCATGCAAGAAAATTCCTCTGAGCAAGCAATTATCACCCAGAGGCTTAAGATTTATAATGAGGCAAAACTGACTGAGTCTTGTAGCAGGGAGATCAGGACTGGCTGCCAGTATAATCCATCTGTTATTGCTCTGGTAGACCTGTTGTGATGGACTTGCATGTGTATGATCAGCCCAAAGACACCTGCTACTGTCAAGTTTACAGAGGACAGATAATGCCAACTGCTTTTCAGAGGCTTTGGAGGTCAGAGTAAAATGTTGCTACTTTGTCCAGTTCTGAGACATCTGCTTTGTTACTTTGAATCTGTCCAGCTTGCTTTACAATAGGCATTGTGCTGCCTGATATCTGTGAAATGAGCTCTGCATTCCTTTGTAGCCAGGTATACCAGCACTGACACAGGTATGTTCTGTGTTGCCATGGCTAGTTCATTTGGACCATGTCATTTTACTGTCACAAGGTACTATATAGATTACCCTTATATAAATCTCTAAAGAAAGAGATTATTGATAAATGTGTATGTTCCAGGAAAAAAAAAAAATTAAATTATTATCAGTAACTATATAGTATATAATAATGTAATAATAAGCAATAATACATGTTTATGTTTATATATTAAATATTTTTATATCCTTCTATGATTAGATCACCTCCATAGAAAATGAAAGGAAGACAGGGGATACAGTTTTTCTGGATTTTTATACTGTCCCTCCCAGCATCATCTGGACAAGTTGTCCACATGCAAGATGAACAAATAGATGGTGCACTGGGTAAAGAATTGAGTGAAGGACAGGGCTTTTCAAAGAATGAGGCTACATCTGGCTGGTGACCAGTGGTGTTCCCTGGGCTCAGTGTGGTTATTGGCCTCACCATTTAAGAAAGATGTGAAGGTACATGAATCTATCCTGAGGATAGCACCAAAACTGGAGAAGTAGCCAGATGGTATGTCCTCTGAATTTGTCTAGTCTGGAGAGAAGGAGGCTGAGGGACAGCACCACAGTTCCCTGAGAAAATGGAGAGGGTGGTGCTGAGCTCTTCTTCCTGGTAACCGGCGCCAGGACACATGAGAATGGGTCAAAGCTGCATCCATCAGATGAAGTTTGGACTTGATGTGAAGAGATATTTCTTTACTTAGAAGGTGGGGAAACTTTGCAAAATCTCCAGTAGAAGTGGAAAATGTGTCACACCTGTTTAGTGTTTAAGAGGCATTTGGAGAGTGTTCTTAATGTCAAGCTATAATTTTTGGTCAGCCTTGAAGTCAGGCAGTTGAATTAGATGACTGTTGCAGATTCCTCCCAATTCTCCTCTATTCTCCTCATATTTTAGCTTTTTCCAAATGTTTAATGTCAGAACAGCATTTAGACATGCCGAAATGTTTACACATAGACATACTGAAATAATTTCAACTAGTTGAAATCTCCTTTGAATGTTGGACTCAGGTGTGTGGGATGTATGTCCTCCTTCCAAGGATCAGCCATTGTATCAGAGTTTTATGTTGAATTCAGCTGCCCGTGGTCTAGTCAGGCATCAGAGTGCAGTCAAAACTTAGCTAAAAATCAAATATTTGTGAATAACTCTATTACTCATCTCTCAGATAGAAATCTATTACCAGTACAATTGAATCATCACCATCTTCCATAAATTTGCATAACATTTTGTGAATATGTAACTCCGTACATTCAGTCCAATTTATTTGAAAGCAGCTTGAGAATTCAAAGAGAGAAGCTTTGATGGATGGTGGATAGTAAGCATCACTGCAAAACCCTTTCTTTGGTAGGAACTAAAATGAAAAAAGTGGGGGGTTTATGGTTTTTTAGATTTGAGTGAGAGTCCACATATTGATGTGTACTTATAATGGATATTAGTCTGAGAGATTCTTCTTTCATTTTTGTTCAAGTTTCTGGCCTCCTTTTTTACTAAACTCTACTCTCTCTTATAATAAATGTTATCATTTAGAAAATAGGAATGCTATCCCTGGTTTTTCATCCACAATGCCTTGGAGGCTTAGATTCCACATGAAGAATTTGTTTCAGTGTAATCACTGGGAGTGTTTGCATATTTCCAACTGCTAAACCAGTAAGAACTCAGGCTGCTCACCTATGGGGGGGATGGTGGGATGTGATTGAGAAAGGAAGAAAAAATTAATTCTACCATCCAGGAAGTATAATGATAATACTCCCAGCATGGCTTCATGGCAATCATAATACTCCTGACATTATACAGTACTAGGCATGGCACTCCCGAACAATGTGTTATGGTTTCATCTAAATCAAACACATGGAGAAGCTGGATAAGGCATTTGCAGGGTGCACTCCTTGCTTTTAAAGTTTGTGTAAAAATTAAGACAGATTGTTTTGCACTGCCCTCATAATAGTTTCATTTTTACTATAAAAATAAAAGGGGAAGTGGGGAGGGATTAATTTCTTCACTATTCTGTCACTTTAATGTCCCTACCCCACAGAGAAATATTTTGCTCTCCCTGCTCATGCTATGTTCTACATTTATGCATAACGTGTCACAAGGTCTTTTCTTGACTTGTGATACCTCCAACCACATATTTAATATTAAAAGGGGCTTTTCTTTGGTAGTGCTAGCAAATTGCAAAGAAAATACTACTTAGAGGTTGTAAGTCAAATTATTTTAGTTATTTGAGACAAGGAAAAAGCAACAAAGAGAATGGAAATAGCATGTCAGCTAAGCAGAAATAAGGTAAGTATTTGAATACTATGGTCCTTATCCAAGATTTATTAGTTTGGTTTTATCAGCTTTAACAGAACTAGATCACTTTACACTATCCAATGCTACAACATAAATAATATTAATAGTCCTTTTTAACTTTTCTAAGGTTCTTGGGGAGTCATGCTTGAACCAAAATGTGGAGAGTCATCTTTCAGAACTTTCATCAGAACTTTTTAGGGGAAGAGGGAAGGAAAAATATACAATGCAAATAAAGGTTATAATTCTTATTTATAGCTTGAAATATACCTCTTTGCTGAATATGACATGATTAACAATGAACTGCAATATTGTATTTGGCTGGTACATTTTATTGAGACTATCAGTAGTATATAAGACTTATAGATAGAATTATTCATAGAAGTAAAAAAAAAAAAAAAATCACTTTTTTTTTTTTTTTTTTAGCAAGAAAAGGACTACAATGAACATAAGAATTTTTAGAATATACACACCACTGCTCTATACATAAAGAAACTGCCTTAGGCACATCCATGTAATTTAACTCAACACATCCATTATCTATAAAAGAGTTTGATTTCCAGATTGGTGAACGAAAATTGCAACATTTACGCTACTCAGCAATGGAAAGAGCAAATCAGTTATTATGCATTTTGCTAACTGCCAGACACTCCTTTGCTCAATAAAAATTATCAAAGTACTCACAAATCAAAACCCAAAGAAACTCTAAATAGTTGTAGAGCTATTAGGATTTGCCCAAGGATAATTTTAAAACTAGCACAATGAATTTTCAGATCTTCTGCATTCAGCTTACTTCAGGCAAAAACAAAATTCTTTACTTCTATGTAAAGAAAACACAAACTATAATGTCTAAAACAAGGCACCAATAGTAGGAACTTATTTTTTAAATGGCAATACTGAACCAAACACAAAATACTCAGAAATATTCAGCCTAATATATACTCAGCCTAAATATATATATAATTTTGTAAACAAACATATGGTTTAATAACTATTTGGAAAGACTCAGTCTTAGCCTTTAAGCATTTCAGCATATTTTCAAAATCATATAAAATTTTTCTAAAAATATAAATTCCCAAATATAGAGAGATCAATGCTTATGCATAGGGTCACAGATAGATTATACTTTCAATGCTGATATTTCCTGTAGAGTTGGCAGATCAATTCAGTACCTATAAACAAATGTGTTACTTGGATGGATTTTTAAAAAATTTTAATATGGAGAGATAATGTCATATTTGCAGATACTAATATGTAGAAGGTTCTGAGGTATTTTATTCCAGATAAAAATTAAGTTACCATAGGATCATAATTATCTTCATAAGTGTTGTTCCACTGAACAAGAATTCTGTGATAGTTTTAGAGCAGCTACCTGAAAAAATATTTGTTCTTTAGTTCACCTCAGAGACTCTGCACAGCTCAAAGACTCAGATTTGCAGAACCTAAATCTAAAGACAAAAGAAGTAAAAAACCCCCTTCTCCTTTACTTTAGCAGGCATGAATTCATGTGTTTTATTTTTCTCTTTACTATTTTATTTACTATATTTTTGCATGTTTACTGTTACAATTTATAAAATTAATACATTTAGTAAGCTGTACTGTACTGAAATTTATTAAATTTAGTAAACTGTACTGAAGCATAGTCCATATCATAAGGACTATGGTTTGTACATTATCAATAAAAGCATTTTAATAAATTAGAATTATCAGCTTTTATTAAGTTAAAAAACACAGTTATATTACTGTTAATTATAAATGTTCAACAAATAAGTGCAAAAGTAGAGTATACTGTATATATGTTTTGTCTCTAAGGGTAATAATATCAAACTTATGCAACTTCTCTGTCTAATAAAATTGCTAGTAGTTAAAAAGAACATGAGAAAAGCTGAATTGCCGAAACAAATCCTTGTGCTCCAATAACCTCTAAACACTAAGGTTGCAGTGGTATTGGTTTCCCTTGCACTAGTCAAATAATCTATGTACATCGCCAAGAATTCAAGGTGACTCTAACCACAAGTAATCTGTTACAGATACCAAATATATTTTATTAAAACACTTTGAATTTATAACAAAAGGTGGAGTCTTAAAAATTCCTTCAGATTTGAGGGGAATTGTATGTATTCAGAATTGCAATGCTAGAGAGAAAGTGGTAATTTAGGTTTTGTTGAACTCTGATGTGAAAGGATGGCTAGGGGTAAAATTAGAGGAAACTGAGTAGTTATATTCATATCTTAACATAAGTTATAATGGTATGGGAATTAGAGGGTAAAAAAACTATGTCTGCTTCCTGGTTAGCATACTCAAAACCTATTCCATGATGATTCCCTACACCCACAATCTGCAATTTTTAGCACCTGCTTAGGGGGATGGAATGGAGTGTGGAGCAGATTGTTTACATCCTTGATGAGAGGGGAACTCAATGGGGTTTTGCAGCTGATAAACTGCATAGCACTTGTCAGTCAAGGGTGACAGGCGAAGATGTCTTGCTGCCAAGCCAGAAAGAGTAGCGAAATCACTCTCCTCAGATGAAATTGGCTCATTGTATCCTAATTGCAATATTAATGCACACATCCATCCTAAAGTTACCTGGCCCAAGATACGATATCCCACACTGAGAATGTGCTCTATATTTTATTGACTAGACGTCTAAGAGCAAAGCAAGAGAATTTTACACCAGTCAGTGACAACAATTCTTTTGTTTCCAGAATTTAATTTCTTTTAATTTAAAATATTTTCACACAATGAATATGACTACAGTCACTCAAGCTCCACCTAACACAAAGAAATAGTATAAAAGTTAAGAATAGAAGAAAGTCAGGGAAGACTCCACTGTAGCTATTGGGATCAGCTGACAGCCTGGATCTGTGGTCTCCCGCATAAGGACCACTGCTGGATGAGAAACATACTCTATGCATGCTGAATATTTTTACTGTGGATTAGAGTGTCTGTACATTGTTTTGAATAAGTTTTTCCAGTCAGATACTATCAATGAAAATCCTTGACCCTTAATTTGTCACAATTTTCCATTAATAAAGAGTGTTACTCTATGAAGTGGTAGTGTGAATCCTGCATGGGTGCTGGTAGTTGCTGGCAGTGGAAAACATACTAGAATAAAGAGGAAGACCCACGTAGGGGTCTCCTTTATGTTGTTGTTGAGTGTCCTGAATAAGTCAGTAGAAGTGACCTCCAATCCAGTGGAACTGTTCATTGAAGGGTCCCACTAATGGAACACTGTAATGTTGGTTTGGCACAGGAGTCTTGGCTTTCCTGGAATGCAAACAGACCAGTCAAATGCTAAGAGTCAAGGGAATCTCTCCTTTTTATGTGCTACTTGATGAATGCACCCATTTAGGTGGCTATATTTTGATGAAAATTCACAGTTCTATACTCATATACTATTAGATTCAGTTTTAGCAGGCCCTCCTTCCTTCCTTCCAACTCTAATAACAAGGCATGTCACCCACCTACATGTACCTAAAAGCCCTACACAGCTTTTCCTTAGAAGGTTCCTGATTAAATTCTCCAAAAAGCAGTTTCTACCAAAAAAAAAGGGTATTGCTCCCTCATGAAAAGGGTATGTTGTTAGAAGCAAAAAGAATAAAACCAACAAAGTTCATGCCTGGTTAACTTATACTTTATCCTTTCCTTGTGAGTTCTAGCAAGCTGCCTTTATTAATGCTTATGTATGCTCACAGTGGCCAAAATCTCTAACCTCCTTTGTATCTGAAAATTGGTTTAAAGCTGAACAAAATTGTTGCATGGTATTTTAAAGTTAGAAAGATCTGCCAAGGCATCTATACAAACCACACGTGTAATGATTCCACTTCATATGGAAAGCCCAGTTCTGCCCCAAGCTGAGAACAATGGAATATAATGTGATATATAATAAAATCTACACTGGATAGTGCTTTCCTCCCTCTCCTCCTCCTTTTCAAGACTCACAAACTTCAAGCACTGTAGGTAATACTTTCAGCAAACTTACATTTAGCAGAAAAGATGTCTGCTCGCAAACAATGTGTTCTGATGCATGCTCACTATAAAAAATCAGTTGCAAAAAAGGATTTTGCAAATAAGAATCATTGAGAATAGCTACATGTGAGATTAACGCTTATTTGTAGGGAATGGTGAATTAGAAAGGAATTA
>VWZN01015195.1:114523-125182 GCA_013396955.1 Regulus satrapa | reverse complement strand
GACACCCTGGATTTTGTGTGCCATGGGTTGCAACTCCCAGTGTGATGGCCACATTCCTCCAGTATGGTCATCACATCCTCCCCTGAGTCAATCAATCCTGTTACATGGAGGTGATCTGTTCTACAGGTCAGGTTGCAATCCATGATGAGTTTGTCCTCACCAACCACTTCTGCCCGGTAAACTGCAGGGGCTTTGTCATCTACTGGGACTCCCACTGTAACTAGGATGGCCTGGGCTGTAATCTGTCCCTCAACAAAACAGAAGGGTGGCTGAGGGCAGCGTGACAGGAGGATTAGGTGATTTGTGTCTCCCTTGATGGTCATGGGAGCCACCTCAATCTCCACAGGTGTGTGTGTGCTGTGTCCCCAATAACAAAGAACTCACTGTCAAGTCCTGCGTGCTCTACTGTCAAATCTGGTGAGTCATCAGGCAGGTCCACTGCAATAACTGTCCAATGGTTCCACCTGTAAAGAAAGGTTTTGGTGGTTACTAACCGGAATCAACCAAAGGGCTTCAATGCTTTGACAAACAAACCTTTCTCATTATAGTCTTGGCCCACACCCCACCTCCCTGCCTCCCCCTTTTTTGTTAAGAGAGAGACTTTATTTTTTGTGGAACCCCCTGCATTTGTGTCATGGTGCAGGGCAGGACTGCACTGGAGGTTTAGGGTTTTTTTGTATGCTGGTATTTGTCTTTTGCTGTTGGTTTTGAGGACAGTCTCTGGCAAAGTGTCCTGGCTTTTTGCATTGGAAACAGACCACGTGCTGTATCCTCTCTGGCGTCATCTGCTTCCTCCTTGCTCCAGGTGTCACAGCTGCTGCAGTCCTTTGGTTGGCCCAAGAAGGCTTTCTCTCCTGTGTGAACATCTCCACTTTCTTAGCACATGCCTCTATCATCTGAGAAAGTGTAGGTGAAGGGTCGAGAGGCAGACACACAATCACCCTACAGCAGGAATCATTGGCATTTCTCTGAGCTAATTCCTTAGTCAACTCTGCCTGGATAACCGGGTCTTCTACTTGCCTCTCAATCTGTAATCAGAGGCAGCCCCTAAACTATAAGAAACTTTCTAGAGGAGTCTGTTTAATGTTAACATAACTACCATTGGCTTCAACTGTTGGCAACTGATTGAAAGCCTTTTCAGCCACGGCACAAATCTTATCTAGAATTATTTTTGATAAGACCTGTGTCTGATCCTCAGGTTTGGACCACAGTCCTTCTTTGCAGAAATGGTCAAAAGTAATGTCATTATCATCTAGATCTGTGCTCTCATCATTGCTTTCTAACAGCTCTACCAGTAGCACTTTAAGAAATTGTTTTCAGGTTCTCTCCTAGAGATCATATTCTGAGTGGGTTAGGAGACACCTGAAAAGGTCTCAAACATCTGTGGGCACAAGTTCATTTGATATCAAGGTGGCTTTGATCATGCTTTAAAAGATTTCACTATTATGGCCAAATTTCCCTCTGAGCTTTGCATATTTCATTTTTATCCTGGCAGGTAGAAGGCTGGTACTGCCTGGTGCAGACTCTAGTCCCAGCATAAGTCACTGGGGATGCTGTGGAAAAATGGCTTATGTTCCAATTTCCCGGTCCCTTTTCCCCAGGATCTGAGCCTCCGAGGGAGGGAGAGAATACCCTCTGCTGGGAGTGGGACAGCTTTGTCTTGCATGGGAGCTGGAAGGGACTTTGCCCCCCCACCCCGCTGTGACGACAGGGGGACATACTGCCCCCCCCACCCTCCTTGGGAACCAGGAGGAGGGCTGGCCCCTTCCTCCCATCTTGGAGACTGGGAGGGACTCCACTGCCCACACTGGCCCCAAACCCATGAAAACAGGAATGGGGAGGGGGTGGGATTGCCCTGGTGGGGGGCAACCAGAATTGCAACACCTGGGGGTGGGGTTGCAGAGTGATGTCATACAGGGCAGGAACATGGAGGAGGGGGAAGGTGTGTCTGGGGAAAGGAATGGGTTGAGGGAGGAGAAAGGGTTGGAGGAGAGGAAAGGGCTGAGGGTGAAAACATGTGGGTAAAAGGGACTGTGGGAAGAAGAAGGGTGTGTGTGTGGAGGGAGCCACCATGTGGCTGTTGCTATTTTGAACCCCGGCCATGCAGCCAATGCCATCTTGGATCTCAGCCATGCAACCGCCATGCGGTGGGAGTAATGGCACCTTTTGAACACTGATTTTTAGGAGTTACAACCATGATGGGGGGGACAGGGAAAACTCTTTGTTAGCCTGCGCACTGCCAACAAAGCCATGGGGCTGGGGGGAAGGCATGGACCCAGGAAAGCAGCCAAGTGGAGTTCTCTGTAACTCTGGGGGTGTCTCATGCATCTCCCCCAGCTCAGGGGCAGAGGGTTTGCGGAAAAGTGTAGGATGAACCAGGGATGGCTGCTCCTAGAACTGTTCATCCACTTCCCTCTTTCTCACTTATTTTCAAATAAGAAGGAAGAATGGGAGAAATTTTGAAATTGCAGTATTTCCCTGCTCCGCCTGAAACATTAGCTTCTCTCCAACCCTGTCCCATGCTGACAAAGTACAATAACTTTTCCACCACTTAAGATTTCCTGAACACATGAATATAAACTCCTGTAGGGTTTAGGCCCTGAACAGCCCATTTTGATGTTAAAAGAGGTCTGAACCAATGAAATCTACACTTTTTTTGCAACAGAAAACTGCAATCAAGCTGCCGCTGACACAAGGACGGTTTCTCTGCTTTCCCCCTCCACTCCCGACCACGTGTCTTTAGCCCACGTCGTCGCATGGCTCCGCTGAGGCCAGCACTGCTCTACTCCACATGTAGCTGCAGCACTCTTGTGCTGCATCCCCCTCACAGATCATGCGCCTCTGAGCCTGCCAGTTTCAAAGATCGACATTTGGCTCATGCTGCTGAAACCATGGCTCACCCCCTGCACCGCATGCCGCTAAAAACCACTGCAAACGTGATATGCTGGCAGGCCCACACCATTGGTCCCTCCGCATGGCTCAGCAGCCACGTGCTCAGCAGCCATGCAGTCGCTGCATGCTGCTCCAGACAGCTGCCAACTCCATCTCTGTAGCTGTAGCTAAGCAGAAAGCAGCTCCACACTACAAAATACCTGACGGTCTCCAAAAGGCTTATGAAATCCACACACGTGTTTTTTCTAGCTGCTTCATGGGGGTCTGAAAGCCCCACAACTTGGGCACCAACTGTCCGGTCTCTCTGTCCCGGCTAGTCTGGCACCAGTGGGAAGGGAGCAAAACTTGACAAGGAGTGAAAGATAAAAGACCACAGGAGGTCTCTCTCTCTGAGCCCAGTCCCAGTATAATCAGACCTTATTTCCAAGGAGAAAAGAGCAAACCCATGAGTTTGCCCTCCAGTCTTAAACCTATGGAAGGGGGAGGAGAGGAATAGAACACAACCAATGGGTATAAGCAGAGGGGTAAGGGGAAGGTTTAACCAGGTCACAAACTCAGGGGGAGGGGGTTACAAAGCCAACCATTCTGAGTAACATGATATCTTACAAACTGTGTGATAAAAAACCAATATTACTGCACTACAACAGTACCTGACTGCAGACTACGGTATGACTCCCCATTTTTCCTCTCACCAACCTACAGAATCTTATCTGCTTCATTGTTTGAGCAACAGTTTCTACACTTCCTCTTAAGAAAGATTTTTTTTTCTTTCCTCAGATGACAACACCATGCAAACTATAAACAAGAGGGTTGTAATTATTAGGTAGATGCTTCTGATATCTATTTTCTAGTCATAGACAGTCCTCTGCTTAGCACAATCATCTCATTTACAAAAAATGTTGGTGAATAATAAGTTTAGGCATCAGCTCTTTATTTTGTTTCTGTTTAGTATGAAATAGCTGATGTTTAAGACACAGGCACCTGAGAGATAGAGTAATATCCAGTTATGCACTGCAAACCCATACTTTTATATTGAAAAACCCTAATATCTTCCTAGTCAAAGAAAAGAAAAATCAAATAACTAAATAAATTACAGTATGTCCCTTTTCTGGTTTGAAAATGGTAGGGGGGATAAAATGAAGCAAATAATATTCATTTAACTTTACAAATGAAATAAACTAACTTTACAGCATAAAATTTCATTATTTTAATTAACTAGCAGAGTGATTAATCTTTCTCTAGATACCAGTTCCTGTGAGACAAGTATTCCCTTCAAAACAAATATGATGCTATCACTGTGGACACACAAAACACTGGGTCTGGCAAGAAACAATTCTGGATTGATTTGTAATTAATTAATATATACCCTTAGATTTGATGTATAAGAGCCAGAACTACTCAGTTGTTCCTCAAGCATCTCCCACAGGACCATCCAAGTATGTCTTATGGTAAGTATTAATTTATATTGGCAGGAAATGTTGGAAGAAAGCCATGTGCCAGCTTTTCAAATGCAGTCTTGCACCTTTGATATTATAGCAGCAGGTACATAAAAAGAGCAACGTGGGTGCTGGAATGAAGGGATGTTTCTGGAGTCTTTGTCTCCTCTTTCTAACAGACACCAAATGGCAACAATCATGACTGCTTAGGGATCTCATCATTACATTTATACAAAAATCCCTTATACTTTAAGTTATAACTATTTAGCATTAAGTTATATATGTTTTGATCCTGGAATATAACTCCATGTTTATTTCTTTCTTATGAAAGAAGGAATAGATCTATATAGGAAATACTCAAGAGCTGTTATTAAATCCAGGGAGAAGTATGAATTATCTTGTTTAGCAGATTATTCTACAGACTGGCCTAAAGGCAACAATAAGTGTTAATGTCTGGTTGATGTGAGTATATTCTTTTGTAAGCGCATGTGTATTCAGACCTTAAGAGACAATTACTTTAGAAAAACCTGGCATTCTACTGTTAGATATAGTTGCCAAATTCCTGTTTAATAACCTGTGAATAGTGAGTCTTCTTCTTGGCTTGCTTGTTTATGTCTTTTAGAGGTTAGACAACACTACATTTTCACTCAACAACCAAGAAGCCCAGAGAGTCCCACATTAAGACCCTATCAGTGCCACAAAAACAAAACACTTACTTTAGCAACTAACCATCATTCTTCTTTGGGACCCACAGATACAGAATTAATGAGAAGGAAAAAAAATTTCAACCATGAATTAGATCAACTGAGAAGGAAGCATCACAGGGGTAGATTTAAGGCAACAATATGCAAGATACTATATAGATAAGGGACCTTGTTCAAGAGGTCCCTAAATACAGATCAACTCCAATTCAGTTTGCCAGTAATTCCCCTAATTTAATTTGGGACCAATAAGAACTTTAAGTTCATGAAGATTTAATTGAGTGAAGCTTTTGAATAATGCTGGGGTTTTCATTTATACATAATGAATGTGAAATATAATTAACTCATTTTAACTGTTCATAATTTTCTCCATTCCTAGCCAATTTTTATTTAAGGTTAGAAATCGTACTATGTATTAATGCACAGATATGTACTTTCATAAATTTGTTAGTAACATTCTGTCTTTTTGACAATTGTGCTGCCAGCCTCTAGTAGGGATAAACATGCATTTTGTGATTTGGGACTTACTACCCAGTCAGGCAATGGCATGGTTTCAAATTCTCAGGCAACAGCAATCTTGCATCCTGAAAGTTATTAGTTTATATGTAGATTATGGCCACTTCCACCATCACCCAGTAGGAACATAATATACAGTAGAAAGTATGCAAAAGAAAATATCCCTTTCAGCAAGAAATCAAAAAGCATCAAATAAATAATAAGATAACAGATCAAGATTAGCATTTTAAAATTACATGCAATTTGTGATTATATTAACATGTTCCCCTCTTTTCCTGCTCTTCCTCCTCCACACCTAAAGTGACAAAATCAGTGGAGGTCTTTGGAAATTTAGGCTTATAGTAAATCCAGTGTTAGCTTCAAGATTCAAAGCTTTAGCAGTAGAATTAATAATTATCAGTCCCAGAGAGGAACAATTCTTTTTCAAAATACTACCAGCTTCATACAGGGAATACTTATATTGTGTCCTGTTAAAATAGTTTAACATTTCAAAAACAGGACTTTGAAATTAAATAAGAACTTAGAGCACACTGAGGAGGATTTAGCAGTTCTCTGAAGAACAAACATTATACTGATGACTGTTTAAATGAGAGATAACAAAATTACAAATGAAAAATTCAAATGTGAATGATAAGACACCTATTAAAAATACCTACCTCTAGATCCTGACTCAATACAGGGAATGTGTTTCAACTTGAGCCCTAAATTAGCTTATATTATAGCCCCACTTATGTAGCTTATATAGAGTCCCACTACAGGCAGCTTATGTAATCAAGTATGGAAGAGTGGAAAGAAAGTGTTTAATAGGCCAATTACCAAATCCAGAATAAGAATTCCCAAATTCCCATACAATATCACAGACTATCCTCATATCATACTCAGCGCAGTGAAGGATAAAATAAAGTTTTCTAGACAGATCATTATTCAGCTTTTATTGTTTAATGCATGCAAACTTGTTCAGAATGCTACAACATTAATAGGGAAGAACTCAATCTTAAAAAGGCTGAAAAAGGAAAAAAGGAAACAAAAATCCAGATGTATGCATCCAAAACTATAGAAAACATCACCAAGTGAGCTCAGACAAACATCATGTCATTTTGTAAGATGTGTTATCACTGAAAAATAAATGGTTCTTCACAGTAGTGTAAGGGTGTGACAAGGCACCCCTGCTTGGGATGACAGAGTACAACTCTGTTCTGCCCTTTCCAAAAGCCAACACTGTGCTGTGAAAAGAAAGCCCAGGGTGCCTGTTCCTTCTCCAAGGGAGCTATCATGTTCAAGCAATAAAAGGCATTAAGTTCAAACTAGAAGCACCTGCTGGCCAAAATGCTAAAGCATTAATGGAAGCTTACAAGTGGAACTCAGAAACATGTTGCTACTTTATCTCAGTCTACATTATTCTAGACACATCAAACATATCAACATTATATTTTATCTCATTATAAAACTGACCAGGCTTCTTCAGTTTTGCAGGTACTTTTGACTTTTTACTACTCCATCTCTGTGGTCATCTTTAAAGCTGTGGTGGGAAAAGTTTCCCTCCTAATTCTGTAATCATCCTTTCTTTGTGCAACACCACAGGCTGTGCTTTTAGACATTGTTGGGATAAAAAGATTAAAAAGCAGAAGTCTGGTCAGGAGGATTGTAAAGGGCTTAAGGTGACCTTGCAGCAGGGAACAACCATGGATAAACCTGTGGGAACAGCAGGACTGTGACCTTCTAGCATGGACTGAGTGCAACAGTGCCTGTGCTCTCCTGATGTGCCTCTGACCAGGTGTTGCCTCAAGGATGCCCCTGCTAGCAAGGTAACAGAAATAAATTTGTTTTCTTGCTATAGGTTTGTGGGTGTTCTGGCTGCCTGTATTGACTCAAGAGACACTAGCAGAGAAACAGGCCCAAACCTTGTCCTGATCTGAGTAATGAGGTTAAAAGGGTGAACACTGTATGACTCAGGACTTAAACCAAAAGCAAACCAAATGCCAACATACAAAAAATATGGAAGCCCAGCTGGTCTGTCACAATGTTCATTCATATTAATTTTATCTAATGAAATGTGTAGATAAAACAAGTTTACAGGGAAAAGGCTACAGTTTCCTAAGGCAGGGCAGATATTTCTCATTCATGCTATGATATGGGTCAGACCTATTAACCAGCTTGGTGACAGCTTTAGCAATTTTCAAGTGACACACGTAAGAGCCCAGTATGCCAACCCAGTTCTTACTAAGGTTAGCTAAGAGTTGGCCACTCGACATTCAACATCGTTCTAAAAGGAAATTTATAAACAACATGCAAATTTTTTTTTCCATTTTACATATGAATACATTTGCTATTTTTTTCCAGCTGGGGTGCTCAGATCAAAGTTTAGCTTCTAGGGAGGGCACAGTATCTGTGATGTTTCTGACGAGGCCTTTGAATTTTGCCTGCATTTCCTCCTATCAACTCAGGTATGCTGAATACCCTCTTTGAAATCCACTTCTCGTATTGTCTTCTTCAGCAAACAGATGGTAATAAGAGATGCCACACTTCCCTTTCATACTACATCTGAAAGTGTTACTAGGAGTACTGAACAAGCAGAGAGAAATAAATATTGATGGAAGGCTTTTTTCTCTATTTAACCATACTTGTAACCTTTTGTCCCTTGTTTCATGAAAACAAATTCAGTCTACCCATCACAGAGCATGGTTTTGTTGAGAAAGGTAAAGAGTAACACTTTTTCCAGTGTGATAATAATAGTATGAAAAAAAAATAAAATCGTTTCATCTTAAACTGTTCAATTACTTGATTAATTACATTAACAGCTTTGGCAGTTAATGAGTTTCAAGCCAAATACTATCTTACTACACTCAGAATATATCTGATCAAATTCCAATTCTGTTTCACACTGTTCTGCAATACAAAACTGAATTTATTAAGCTTTCATCATTCCAGAACTTTCCTGCAGGGGCTTGAACACACTCAGCTTTGCTGAAGGATTTTCCCACACCCAGATGCTGTCACGTCCAGCACAGAGACACTATGGATTTTGTACGGAGTGTCCTGGAGAACAGTGTGCCTGAACAAGCCCAGGGGTACGTGATGTACTGCAGGCTATCAAGGGAGCCCATTCACTGGGAGCAGAGCAGAGCACAAGGCAGCTGCTACTTTTTTATATGCAGACTTCAGAGCAAATGCTGCAAAGCACACAGCAAAGCCAGGCTACGCACAGAGTGCTACTTCAGGACAACCACTTGTTACACTACAAGGTCATTCCCCTTCTGTCCTTTGCTTTTAAAATAGAGGTGAAGAGAACAAAAAGAAAAAAAATAAATTAAGAAATATATTTTCATGACTTCATGTGCTCTAGAAATGCAAGCAGAGCAAATTTGTCATGGTTTAAGTAGGGAAATACCTTTTCAAAGTGATGAGGTGAGTCCTACAGGGGATAGAGTCATGTGAAACTCTAAACTGAAAAGCTTTAAAAGATTCTGAGAGATTGATTAAAAGATATAGCTTTTTATAGAATAGACTCTGTTTAAGAAAATTGAATAAAATATGATAATTCAAATGAATGTCAGGAATGCAAGCACAAATATATGAAACTTTAATCTGAATATGTTTACCAAATATCAAGTAGAAGTCTAACTAACCATGGGGGTTTTTTGGTTTATTGTTTTATAGTGGGTTTTTTTTGGTTTTGGTTTTTTTTTTTTGTTTGTTTCTTTAACACTATTAACAGAATAAAGTATCAAAGTTGGAAGTTTCAAAATTAGCAGAAAAAGTAGACAAAATATTTAAGTCACATGATATAACCTCATCATGAAAATTAACATAGTCCTGACACCTAGAGCAAACCACCTGTTCTAGAACAAAGGAGAAAATCCAAAATAGAAAAAAGAAATTAGGACCATTTAGCCATACTAATGGTAGGAGGAAGAGAAGGAAGAAAAAAAAAAGTTAGCAATAAATAATACAGAAATGAGTATGAACAAAATAAATAATACATTGCACAGAGCAAGCAAAACCAGTTGAAGCAGCACAATAAGGCATCATGATATTAAAGTAATATATATGTCTGATAGCATGTTCTTTCTTAAATAATTACCATTATCTCATAATTTTTATTTTTTAAAATAAACATTGAAACACCTTCCTTCTTTCTAACTGTTATAGTGTTATGGTATAACTGAACAATTTCTATTTTTTAGATAATGATTTTTTTTTCCCCCACTTACACTTGTCTCAGATTACAAAGGCCTTTAAAATATCTGTTTAGCCATTTAATTCTCTGGCTGTTTTTTTTCCTGAGAAGCAGCCTGCTAAAGGCACCATGTAGTAGACCAACATTTAGGAACTTGCCATAACATTACAGAGTGAGAAGCTTTGCCTGACTTCCAATTCTCTTGCTCTCTGGGTTGTGGTTATATCATTGCCTACAGACATTGCCTTCTAACAGAGGTATCTGATAGGAATGCAATGGCAAAGGGGGGGAAAAAATAAAAAAGTTTAAAATGTACTGCACTTCTCCGATTATAATTAGATTTGCACATGTAGAAATCTAAATATGATACATATGTCTCTGCATCTCTACTCCCACGTGTGTGCCCATGATAGTAGGCAACCTTCACAGAATGTGTGTGTGATGAGAATGCATAGCATCTGTCAGATGCTCCAGAGTTTCACTAAATGAATATTCCTAAGAGCAGGCCGAAAAAGAAACTCTGCAGTATTTAAGGATGCTTGCCTGATGTATCTAGATCTTCTCAGATAAACATGGTTTGGTTTCCAGTTTTCTGTTGACTGAACAGTAGGAAAACTGTTCAGGGAAGAGAAGCTATTCTTCACTTAAGAACAAAACAGATAAGAGCTTGAAGCTTTTTCAGTGAAAGATCAGATAGAACAATTACAAGTTCGTTACATCAATCCCTTCAATTTCTTTAGAAAGGTGGAAAGAATGTCACAGTCAGGCCTTTCCAACTTTCACCATCCATCTGTTGTACTGCTTTTTTAATTCTACCTACCATTTCTGACTATAAATCAGGCTAGAAGCATATATTTGGAAGCCAAAGAAGCACTAAAAGATGCACAAAAAAAAAAAAAAAAAAAAAAAAGGATTAAAAAAAAAATTTAAGACACGG
>VWZN01015195.1:87338-103485 GCA_013396955.1 Regulus satrapa | reverse complement strand
GTTTGATTGATGGCGTTTGCCTTCCAAAGTAACTATTACATATGATAAGATACATATGATAAGACTCTGCTCTCCTGGGGATGGAGATGCCCATGGGAAGCAGAGAATTCATTCCTTGCTTTGCTTGCATGCATGACTTTTGCTTTCCCTTTTAAACTAACTGAAATCATCAGTTTTCCAGTTTTTAGCCTTTTAATTTTCTCCCTGTTCCTATTGGTGTGGGAGTGAGTGAGTTGCTGCCTGGGGCTTGGGTGCTGGCTGGGGGTAAACACCACCACCACCTGTCTGGGCTCTTGGTGCACCCCCAAATTTCCCCCTTTACTACCGACAGTAAATCTGAGTGAGACAGAGGAAAGTAGGACAGACTGCTGTCATCTTGTAGAGAATTATCTGTTTAATAGCAATACAGTTAAAAAAACCCAGCCCTAAAGTGATCCAATTTTTCTCTTGGAAATGAGGTAAAGTACTGAGCTTCATCAGAACAGATAAAAATAGGAAAGAATAAATAAAAATTATCTTTAATCAGATGGGTTGTTAATACTTATTTTAGAATACTAAAATTAAGCTAAGAACTCTACAAAGTAACTATAAGGGTATTGCAAAAAAAAAATTCTCTCATTCATTTCTAGAGGACTTTAGCTTAATAAAAATTTCATGTGCTCTGATCTTCTTGGACGCACTGACTAAGCACTCACATAAATAAAATTCTAGAGGATTAGGTTTTAGAGGTAGAATTTATTTTATTTTATTCCAGTGAAGAATCCAAGATTAGAGCATCCTATGCTACAAAGTAAAGGATAATTTATATAAATTTAAATCGGAGGAACTATGTAACTGGGAATTACAACTGTGTAAGCCTAAGAGGTGATAGGAGCGCTTCATCCAAATGATCTCTTTCTTGCAAAATCCCATTGAATCTCTCATTTACCTTTGCCATGTCATATCTAACATTAGTAGAAAGTGAATATAAAACTAGGCTTTTGAGTTTTATAAATTGCATGTACAAGAGAAGCGCTTACAAGCCTTTTTGAGATAGTAGTGTAGCAGCTCTGGCCATGGAGGGTCTTCTAAAGCAGAAGTACAATCTTCATGGGTTAGTGAAGAAATAGAAGGATAATTTCTACATTCTATTTTTGTAGTGTGTATACAAAGGAAGTGGGAGGGAAAACCAAATGGACTTAAGCATATTGATTTACCAAAGAAAAGAAACAGACAAAATATGAAACAAGATTCCATTTTTAGAAAAACTAAACTGAAAATGCAGGTTAGATGAAAATTTCTCTTATGCTAAACAAGAGAAGAATAAGAGGAACAAGCATTCCTTCTCTGGCATCTCCTATAATTTTTCTGCAGTTTCCTCTTCAAACATCATGTTATAACTTAGAAACTTTGGTCAAGTCCTCAGTCATTAAAGAACAAGGTTGTATCCAAGGCCAGAAAAACAAAGTTTCCACATTGGCAATTCTAGCCAAGTACTTTGAAGAAGCAACTTGTGGAGAATGGTGGAGCTGGGAGCAGTAGGGCAGGGAAATTTAGGCAGGACCTTTTTGGCCACTGAGGTGTTACTGAGTCTTGCAGGCCCACTCTCCAAAGCATCATCACATTACCAGCTCCAACCTGGTTTTACCTATTAATTGCAGAGAAGCAACACACCCACATTCACACATCCAGGTCAGGAATCAAAGAATCACTAATGTTGGAAAAGACCTGTAAGGTCTTTGAGACCAGTAACCTAACACTGCTGTGCCCACCACTAAACCATGTCTCTGAGCACAACATTTACGCTTTGCTGAAGTTCTTATGTGATTATCACCAAGGAGATCCAACCCTGGCAGCTGCTAGAGCTCCATGCTTCAGCCTCATCCATGTAGTTCTCAGCCTGACGAGTTTTTCTCCACTACCTGCTACTGCCAAACTAAAAGCAGTGGAAGGCAGATTCCATTAACTCCTATGATATCCTGGCCAGTTCTAATATGCTTTAAAAGACTTCATTAAGGTTTCTTCTTTCCATTAAATAAATATTAGGCAGTATTTTTAAATGTCAATTAAATTATTTTTCAATAAATAATACAGCCATACAAACTCACACTTCACAGGAACACTCTAGTACTCTATTTAAGACATATGGGAGCCCCATTTGAAATCAGATATTTTAAAACCCAGCAATCTGAAATGGCTTCCGCATTTGTCCTCTGCTTTATATTTAATGGTTTATTCTTCTGTTATTCTGCTGAATTATTCTTAAAGAACTAAGAGATTAATCAGTATGTTATGAATATTGATTTTCAAAGTATGCTACCTCCTGATTCTATAACAAGCCTAAAAGATTTATTCCTAGCTTTTTCATGAACAACCATCCTTAATTTAGCTCTAAACAGAAGTTTCATACATTTTAATATTGTTAGAACTTTGGTGTTCTTACCTGCCTGCCGCTTTCAGCCACCTAATAGCCTGAGCCTCTCTGAAACCACAGCTCTGTCATTAAGTGCTAAAAAAGTTTTTGATGTGTTCAGTTTGGTGTTTCCCTCCACTCCCTCTGCCCATGCGCTGATATTTGTCCTTTCCCTTGGTCACAGAGTGAAAGCAATTCTATCAAGCTACAACTAAGAAAATATGGCAGGGGAGGAACCCTCTCATACAGAATAGGTCTGAAAAGAGGAATAAAGATGTTTTTCTTCTGAGACCTGTAATTTTTATTTTTTTTTAATGATATAAAATCATTACTAAATATTTTAGGGGAGGAATGTTTGTAAAAAAGTATTCACGAATTACCATTTCCTTTTTAATTACTCTAATGTTATAAAATATACCCTGCAGATATAGGTAGGCTATGTGATAGTTTGTCGCTGTCATTTTGTCATCTAGATTCTTCAAACACCTGTTCTGTTGCATGTTGTAAAGGGGGCATGTCTGGGTATGTTTTTGCTGAATTTTAAAGACCAGAGCGATAGCAAAAAAGAAATAAATATGCACAACATAAATAGAAGGAGGAATATCCACTAAAAAACTTAAATGTACTTCCAAACGCTGAAATGCAAATCATGAATCATCTGGCTAGTCTTGAATAGAAAATTGAATAGAAAAAAAAAAAAAAAAAAAAAAAAAAAAAAAAAAAAAGTAGTAGTAGTTTAGGGCTAAGACTAACTGCAAATGTCAGAACACCACTGATGAAAACATTTTGATAGACCAATAAATACATTTAGGACCTTATGTTGTGGTTAATTTTTGCAACTTTGCCTCATTCAGAAGCAGCACTTGGTTTACAAGTATTTAGAAGGTCAAGTATGAACTGTCCTTTGGAAAATTGTGTGGAGAAGACCTTTATAATAAACTAAACATTTGTCCTAATCTCATTCTAAATAAACACACAAAGACAACATAATCCTTCAGAATTAAGCTTTGATCAAATACAAGTACTCAGTAAAAAAAGGAGGAGCTCATTCTTAGCTCATTTTCTTTGCCTTAGGGTATTACTTAGCAGGATTTTAAAAATTTTGTTAGACAAAAAGACACATCCAATTCCAAGCTCTTCTAGACAAAAATATACCAGGGAATAGCCCCTATTCTTCAGCATAAAAACAGAAGAAGCAGAGATGTGCACCCTAAAAATCTTAGGTGCCAAAAATTGTTCCTATAATACCACCACAGATGTCTCCATGCCTGACTTTAGTCATCACAGTAAATATTTCTGAATGGAAATTGTCATGTTTGGAGGGAACAGGTTCTGAATAAGGACCACACAGAAGTAATTTAAATTGGAAGGAAAAAAAATGATTGAAGTGGCACAGATTAGGTGGGATTTTCTTCAGAATAGGCCAGAAATAAGCTTCCTTAAGTAAGCACAGAAGAAAAGCCAAGCAGCAAGTGGCAGTACCACAAAGCTCTAAGGCGATTATGAATATCACCTTTCTTTCTAAACATTGATAGAATAAATTCAGATAAGCCTGACAATTTCCCTTTTCTTGACTTCTCATTTCGTTTTATAATTTCCTTGTATCAATACAGCCATGGAGATCCACCTTTCCAAGAAACAGACAATAGGAGCTCAACCAAAATGACATCTCTCCTCCCACTGCTGCTGAAGCTGGGGTGTGACTGCATCTTATCTCATTACTCAAGCAGACAGAGAAGCTTATTCCAGTTCTTGGAAGCCTGATTACATAGATGGCATGCAGGGAAAACTAATCAGAGGATCCTTTCTGCTAAGTGAATCCTGGCTCATGGCTGACAATAAGAGTGAAATCAGCAGTACAGAGATGGACTTCCAGAAGCTTGTTCTACTAATAACAAGAATATGTGGCTTATAAAGCAGGACTGTACTAAAAATACTCAAGAGATTAACTGAAAGAGGAAATATTAGCTGTGAACTCCATGGCTTTTCTCAATGTGTGTCAAAACCTCAAAGCTATTGAAACATTGTTTTTTGCATTTAATATTTACAATGCTGTGATAGTAGCAATGAGATAATTATAGCACTTCTGCTACCAAGGCCATGATTCACCAAAGTCAAACATCAAGCCATTTTTTCTGTCATTCCACTAGAAGGGGTGAGGAGGGCTAAAGGGAAGAGGAGTGCAATGTATGCTTTTACTTTGAGATACTGTTTACCAAAAGCAGAATATTTGTTTCCAGCACAAAACATTTTGTATTTTGTGCAACTGAATTACCACGGAGTTTTTGCTACCTCCATCCTACTGGGGTATTTTTCTCCCCACATCTTGTTAATGACCATCCCAAAAGACTAATGCAACAAGAAAGAAAGAACATGAAGGGCACAGTCAAGATGTCAATTTGTTAAGTGCTCCAGGTTTTCAACCGGGAACACCGCAGGCTCTGTGGAATTATTTAGCTATCTCACGATGATAATGCATAGTATAACTTATAATGTCGTGAAGCTAATCATGTCACATGACATTGCTTTGAGAATTTTTATAGGCATCTGTGTTACCTCTGTAGTTATAGGGGAACCTGTTTTCCAATCATCATCCATGCCTTTTAGAGATATGGCAGTTTAGACTAACCTGAAAACCCCTTAAGTAAAAAAAAAAATAAAAATAATAAAAAAAAAAAATTAGGATTGTGGTCTGGGATGTCTTTTAAAGTATTTTTACTCAAGATTAATCATGTAGTATATCAGCAACATCACAAATTAAACAGATACATTCTGTCAATCACAATTGTCCAAAAATTTAGTCCATCTACCAATTTAGCAACAACGTGGAATAAACTATTTTCAGAAAGCATTGTCCCAAGTTAAGTGAAAGTAAAACCTTCCCTTGAATATTGTCTGAATGATGTCCTAGACAACAGATGGGAAACTTTACTATTTGTTAGTCCATAGTAATCAAGTCTCTCTCTTTTTTTCAATTGCTATGCTGCAAAATATAAAATACAGTTATAGGCTGTAATAAAGAAACACATGAAGAATTGAAATAAAGAAATACATGAAGAAATTTTTTAGTGGCATTACTTGCTGGTAAAGCTCCAAAGCAATCACCATTCTGTTTTTGGGCATCATGATTCAAGGAAAATACAGAACAGTTGGGATAAGAGGGGGAAGGAATTTTAAGAGGAGTAACTAGCATGATCAAGGTTGAAAAGAAATTACATCATTTGGTCTAACAAAGCCTGAAGAAAGATGTGTATAACAACTTTTTTATCTTTTACACTTAATATTATTAATTAGTAGAGAACAAAAATTTCTTCACATCTGATGAAGATAAGGAAAGCAATAGTGGGTTTAATAGAAGCAAGCAACATTCAGGTGAAGTGTGTAGCACTACAGATGGCTAAGTACTGGAAGAGAGTACCTAGGGAGGCAGACAAATTTCCATTATTATATTTAGAACAAACTAGATAAATATGCATCAGGAATAACACCGGAAGACCCAATTCTACCTTGGGGCTGAAAGTGAAAAATGACCTCTTCAAAATTTCTTCCAAGTTTATTTTACAGGATTTCTACTAGAATTCTTTGCTATCTGGCCTTCTCAGACCCTAGCAAGCTCCCTGCTTGAATGCACGACAGGTTTTTGCTGTTATCCAGATGAGAAACTAGCAATTGACTGAGGTCCTACCATGCTGAGATGCCAGAAGTTTGCTGGCAAGTCAGCACTATTTGTGGAAAAAAATCCTTTGAGAGTTCTGTAGTAGTACACGATTTAAAAGCTTGAATTTATGGATAGCATTGTCCAAATTTAGATGTGGACTTGCTGTGTTTACAGCACTGCAACATGTTTTCCATCAAAGCACATAAGGCCCATTTCAGGCCACTAATCCTCATTTATAAGACAATTTAATTCAAATCAACTTTATACCAGAAATATATGTTCCATGTACTCAGCTGGATATGATTTTGTTAATGCTGAGTTTGTTTTGTAATCATATAGATGGAAGTAATTGCATCACACATGAAGGTAATATTGTGCCACACTGGATCACAAACAAAACTCAATTACGGTTTGTATAACGATCTTTACTACTTTATTATCTTCTCATAGGTATTCCACAGAGAAAATCTATAATTATTTCATTCAAATAAACCTGTTTTTATTTTCATAGTCCTTCATTGCCTGAACTAGTAGACAATTTTCTCAGGAGCAAATATGAAAAAGCAATATAAACCTTCCTTAAGAAACCAGAACATCACAAATCCCATTGTTCTTCAAATACAAACTTCATCTCCTTACTTGGTAATTAAGTACATAAATCAGTATTAATATATTAAAAAAGTAATAATCTAAAATATTACTGAAGAGACACTTTTCATGTTTTCCAGCTGTGAAGAGAACGGCCAAATTACACAATTCCAAATACTCATGCTGCTTAATGTATTGCTTGAAAAAGCAGTAATAGATAATAGGTAATCAGGCTGGGGAATGTAAACAATTTTTTAAAACTCTGGCCATGATTTTTAACTCCATTGGGTGCATTCTTGAAAATACTTAAAAGGGATTAATCCATCCACACATATGCCAAATTTCTGGGGAAAAAAAACAACACCACAACAGCAAAAAACCCCAAAAACCCCCAAAAAACACAAAACAAAACAACAACAACAACAACAAAAAACACCACAAAACCAAACAAAAAAAAAAACCACCAAAATCCACACTTAGAGGAGATTGTACTAGTATTTCCATAAAAACAGTTAACTCTCAAAGGGAACCTCACCTCAAGGAAGCCAAATACACAAAAGGCTTAAGTGCTTTAACCTTTGGTTGAAAGAACATCTGTCTGGAGCTTTAATCTCTAGCAGGAAAATAGGGTAAGAAGAAGCTTCCAATATATTCAAAGTTGTTAAGTTCAAGACAAAAGTTATCAAATTAGAACAATGTCTACTCAAAGATGTGCAGAGTATCTACAGACTTAGACCAATAAGGATATCTTAAGATATGAACTGTTATGACTCAAAAATAGTTACATTAGCTAAAGGAAATCATTACTCCACGGGGTAATTAAGCTTGGATAGAACATTACAGTGTTGTGGCAGTGTTTCCAAAACTACCTCACAGTAATGAAACCTAGGCATTTCCACATGGTAGAATTTTATGCCACAGAAATGTATTAAATGAACATAAGTCATGTAGCCTAGCAACAGGAAACAAGAGAGGATACTTCTCTTTAGCATGGAAGTTGTAGGAGGACTAAGCACAAAACAAAACAAAACAAAACAGAACAAAGTTCACCCAACATTATCATGGTGAGGGTTTCACAATCTCAGGTCCAGCTCGGTTGGGCTGATCGTGGTGCAATAATCGAGACAGGTCCGATGGAATGCTGAAAGGCAGGCTTTAACTGGTACCCAGACAGCATGGTCCAAGAGCCAAGTTCCAAACACCTAAGGGCCTGGCTAAATTCACATTGTAAACCTGAGGGCAGATGCCCAATCTTGAGTGTAGGACAGGTGTTTTTTACCTTATTAGTCGAAGGTCTTTGCAGAAACATGACCCATTATGAGGTGGGCTCATCAACACATTCGCAGCACTCCACCTCCCAGGGTCTCCAAGTAGGGAATTTAGGCTAAGCTAATTAATTCTGTTATTCTATTCCCACATAACATGATCAACCGAGGCCACAAAAGAAGAAAGACAATAAAAAATTGGGAGCACATTGTCTGTGAAAAAGTCACAAGTTTAAATGTATTTAGAAGACTGGAATGAGAATTAGAACAGCTTCCCAGTAAGAATGGAGGAGAGCAGACAAAAAAAGTTAGCCATTTTAGACCACTCCAAATGAATGGCTTTAATGCTGACTACATATCAGCTGACACCTTTACTTGACCAATCAGTGATGGTTTCCCCAAATTATATTATTATGCTTATTCATCTTGACCATTCTTTGAATTCCTAGAAGTTTTGAGCTACCCTCCATGTACTTCATACAAAACATAGCCCTACAGGGAAATTGAAATTAGAGGGGCTAGACTCCCTAAGTGATCAGCCTATATAAAACTTCCAGTATTTTATTGTCAGAAAAATAAAGCAGATTGGCTTAAACAAATTATATTTAATTCCAGTCTTACTCCTGCCTCCCTTTACTTTGAAAACCAGTGGTTTAATTCTTCCATTACAGAAAGAAGAAGCTGGGGTGATAAACAGGAGGAAAGAAAGTTGTGACAAATACCACCACTCCAAATGGAGAGAAAACCACATTAAACTAAGAAGAAAAATAAGAATCTGCCTTCAATTAATATCCTCAGCTTGAAAAACACTGGTTTATACTAAGAAATGTTAATAGATTCTAACAAAAAGGCCTGAAGTTCCCAATGGCTTATATCTATACTATTTTCCCTAAAGATACTGGAAAATGTTTGGTTGAGTTAATAAGAAATAGTACCAACCAGACACCTCTTAGAAATACTTAGTTGGTCATTAGCATAGAATATGTTAGCCTATTTTTTTCAGTAAAGCTCATAACTTATCATTTTCAGATTCAACCATGATACTTATGTTAAAAAAGTATAATTTCATAGCTTTGTGTAACAAGTAAAAAATTTAAAAGAAAAAACCAAAATGAAACAAAACCAAAAAACAACTACAACAAAACAAAACACACAACACAACCACAAAAACCACACAAAGCAGTAGAAGATATTAGATCCGTCACTAAGTGGTGAACTTCGTATAGCAAAAAATTTCATCTGCCATAGTGGTGAGTGCATTTTCAGGGAATTTCCTAATTTTGATGGAAGCTCACAGTATTTACTGCACTACAGAATACAACCAAACTGAATGTCACCACTGAAATTTCTCATCTTTATTTTCACTATGTTAACCACTAAATATTTACGACAATTTCCACTTGAACAGACTTCATCAATAATTTAAGAATAAATAACTTGCTGTTAAAATGGACTCCTTTCTCAGAGCCTTCTCCCTTCATCTTCTCCATGTTAAAGCTGGCACATCACAAAGTGACAGATGAATTTTATGAGGATTGATCCATGCCAGTCTCTGAGGAGTAATTAAGTTTCAATAAAGGCCTATCAATAGCATTTGGTATCAATTGTCACTCTATATAATGTATAAAAGATACAGATGTACATAGAGATGGACAAAAACCGAAGTCAATGCTTCAATTTAAAAATTGTTGTGAACCACCCCTAAATGCCAGTCCTCAGTCAGTAGTCAAAAGCTCAAATACTACCAAAATGAAAGGTTAAAACTCATTACTTTCTTCTCTTCAAAGAACATACATGATTTTCCTCTTTTCCCTCAAATGAGTGTATGATTTCATGCTTAACACAAGTGCCTACACAATGAGAACCATAAAACCAACTTTAGGCTAGTTATCCCATCTCCTAGATGAAGGGTTTCACATAAGAAACCTGCAGATAAAAAGAGCCCACAGCAACAATCCTTTTAAAACTGTTTTGAAAGCAAAAATAGCATCTTATTCAGTAAGCAAGCCAGAGATTCTACGGAGTTAGAAAGGACATAAACATTTACATCAAGATGAAGCAGTGCTGCAAGGCACTTGTAGCAGAACTCAGTGTGCTTTAATCCCAGCAAGAACACCAGGAAGGAGAGATAAAACTCAACCTCCAGCCTTTGTTCTATAGCACTTGCCCATTAACCAATCCCAGTGAGATGGAGTCAGAGACTTTCCTGGAGAAGGCTACTAGTGAAAGTGTTCCACCTTTCCCCTGAGTTTTAATTCACACTCTATGATTAACACAGCTGTACCAGAAGCTGAGGTCTACATGGCCTAGTGGGGAGCAGCTGCCCTTTTAAGGTTAAATGAATTAAAGTTAATTGAACATAAGAAACTCAAACTGCAAGCAGGAAGGCTCATGCAGGGATGTTAAGAAAAGAGAGGACATGCTAAGTTAAAAAAAAAAAAAAAAAAAAAAAAGGCTTTACATGTGGANTTTTTTTGAGTGGGGGGAGGGTGTTGCATTTGAAGTTTCAGAGTAGAAACAGTGGGTGCTGACAAAGAATAGCTGATAGCTAAGACACTGGTATGCAGCAGGTGATCCAAGAGAAAAAAATGAGAGTAGGTTTCAGCTTTTGGAGAAAGAAGTGATGGCTCTGTGAAATACAGTGGAAGTTGGGTTTTTTCCTTGGGTTGCTAGATGGCTCAGTCATACTAACTGTCATGACAGACAGAAGCTAAATACTCTTAAAATCCTGAAGTTAAGAACCGAACTCCCTTATGTCCTTTTTTTTTTCTTTCCTACCTCAGAACAGATCTTCTGGCCAAATTGTGATTGGGCCCAGATGAACAATCTGAATTGGAATTACTTTATTATGTATGATATTCATCTCATAATGAACCATTACTCACCATTTTATATTCTCATATTCCTATCAATGATCTAGAAAAGAAAGCTTTATCTACATACTGTCCATTTCATTTAGGATGTAGTTCTCAAGCTTTCATTTGCAGATCACTGGAGGCACAGAGAATAGTTCTTTGTTTTTTTTAAGGAAATCATTGTTCTGTACATACTGAGTTTTTTTTTAGGAGTCATACTTCATAATGACTTTTAGAAGTTTTTAGGTGATTTCATGACCAATTAAACTGAAATCCCTGTACAGTTTCTTTTTTCCTGTTGCTGTTAACTTTAGAGGGACTATTCAGCTTTGACCACAACTTATAAAACAGTAGGAAATAAAATAACAGAGGCCAAAGTGAAATGAAAAGGAGTGGTTTGGTATGCAACATTTTTGAGCCAACAGGGCAGATTTAATATTAGTGAATGCAAAACCTAGTAGTCTAGAAAATAGAAGAATACATATATAAAGAGGCAAGTATCATAATCAATGTACACTAAAACATGGCAAGGAAATTTTATTTCTTTTTTTATTTTATGGCAGAAAGGGTTTAAATCCACTAGAGTTTTTCAAAAATTGTTGATTCTTTTAAACATTCTTCTGCCTGATATAAAATCTGGAGGGGGGAATATCTACATGAAATCTTGATGTTTTCATTAAGGCATTATCTATTCTAAGAACATTCTCAATTATCACGATCATCATTAGCATGTTTTATAGCATGTACGTTTTTCCTCCTTCTGAAATGTTAATCAAAGATTAAATATACTGTAAATCAATCAAAAACATTTTCTTTGTTTTAATTTTAACCACAAAGTGTCGTAATGTGTAATAAATTAAATACAAAAATACTGAGTAATTTTTGTCAGTTCTTTTAATAATACTGTGAAAAAATGAAGTTTACAGCATTACTAATTTAAACATAACCTACAGTTACTTTTAATTTTTGTAACTAATATCCTTTATAGAAAATATTATTTCTTTAAAATTTATTTCTACCTCACCAACTTAATAATATATCTGAAAACTTAGGAACTTATGTATTAGAAGGCTTTTCCTGACCACAAAAAAATATACTAAACTCCACTGAATTAAAATGAGCAGCCTAGTTCATGAACAGCTTCTCTTAAGGAATAATAAATTTAAAAATCCACTTTAAACAAATATAATTTTAGTTACCCTTCTGGCTGTATTGTTAGAAATATTTGGTAAAATATTGTAATCTTATTCTTACACTTGAAAACTTAAACATAAATCAGGCACAAATTTTCTGATATCCATGTATTGTAAACACTCCTCAATTCCAATGCTGTCATGCATATAAACATTTAGCTTGAGTGTGCACAGAGAAAACTCAAATCCAACTTCAATAATATTGCCACAATTTTGGAAAATGAAAGTATATTTTATATTAATTTCATGACAATAATGTTGAGTTTATAGCCTCAGAAGGAGAGAGCAGATTCTGAGTGACAGTAAATTTTAACTGTCTTTGAAAGTTTGGTAAACTGACCTTGTCTGGCTGGCAGATGTCCACCCAGCCACTCTCTCTCATTCCTCTACAGCAGAAGGAGAAAAAATGGAAAAGCTCATAGGTGAAGATGAAAACAGGGAGATTACTTAGGAATTATCACCACGAAAAAAACAAACCTCATTTGGAGGAAATTAATTTAATGTATCAATTATGGGATTGCAAATGGAGTAGAAGTAAACTCAAAACCACATCATCATACCATTATCCTTTCCTTCTTCCTTGGCTCAGCATCATTCTGTTGTGGAATCTTCTGCCTCCTCCTCTTCTCCCTGAGTGGTGCAGGGAGATGGGAAAAGAGGAGTTGTGTTAGTTCCTAAAAATTTGACTCTGCTGTTCCTTTTTCCTCATATGGTTCCCGTGCTCCAGCATGGGGTCCCTCCGACTGGAACAAGACCTTCACAAATTGCCCCAAGGTAAGCCCTTGCCACAGGCTTCAGCTCTTCAAGAACTGCTTCAGAAAGGATCCTCTCTAGAGGGTGAAGTCCATCCGTCAGAGATACCTTCAGCATGGTTCCTCCACAGGCTGCAGCTTCTGCCAGAAAACCAGCTCCTGTGTGGATTTCTCTTACGCCAGGAGCTTGCTCCAGCATGGGGTCCTCCGTGGGCTCTTATCTACTGTCCCACGGTTACAGGGAATAACTCTCCTGTCAAGAGGTTCTCAAAGGCTGTATGGACATCTACAGCACCTCCTGCCCCTGCTCATTCTCTCACCACAGAGTTCAGACAGCTGTTTCTCACATCTTTCCCTCTGTTCTCACTGATGGACAGCACTTGGTGCTTCACAACTCACCCTGTCTCAGGGCTTTCCCCCAACACACCACAGTTGTGACTGCAGGACTCAGCTTTGCCCTGGAGTGGAAGTCTGTGTATCTGAGGCAGAGAAAGCATTTCATTCTGCAGTCCTTGAATACACAGCATGCTGAGCCTTAACTTTCAGGCTTTTAATAGAAGAGCTGAAGGTCATCAAATTAGACAGTTTCCTGGTAGTATGAAAAACTATAAAAGAAACTAAAAAGAATTTTTCCACTCTATTTTTATCATATTGGTTTTTGTCCATGCTCATTTCACCATAAAAATACTTCCTTTGTACTACACTTTCACTCAAAATCACCATCCAGCTTCAGCTAAGGAATTGGAAATCAATTCCTAAAACATTATATTGATGACAAATAAATGATAGCTAATTCAAAATAAGCAAACTGAAAACTTTGGACAGAAAAGAAACATAAATATTTATGTACATACCAATAGAAAATAAGCTACATTCTAGGCTTCCTGAATTATATGCAGATTCTTGTTTCAGAGTACAGAATAATTTGTGCAGAGAATATTTATTCTATTCCTACTATGTGGATCAAGTTGTATGAAAATGTGTGATAAACTTGATTCAGATACCTGCTAAGCAGTTAGCAAAAAATATAGATCTGAGAAAATACTGTGTGAATGTTTGTTATCTCTTATGGCTTGGATCTGCTAATATGATGAAATACAGGCTGTGTTGGAAGACAATAAGCAAACAAAGAATTTTTTGTTGAACATGCTGATAGCATAATGAACAGATCAGTTATTAATACTAAAAAGCATCATACATAGGATATGCACAAACTCCCAAAAGATAGAGATGGAAGAAAAAGAGTTTTCCTGTTGTTTCTATATTAAAATTTTCTATTCTCAGGATTTTTTTTTTCATAGTGCAAGAAAGACAATGGGAAATATCTCCATTAATGATGTGCTGAAAATACCACAGTAAATGCTACCCCTAGTTTTTGTTTATTCCCAGATATACAGGCTGCAGAGGACAAGACATACAAAATAATGTACAAAATAATATCATTGGATGGATATTGAGAACTGAGAACTTTATCTACAGACAAAATCATAGCTCCCTGAAGTTCATATCTGAGGGTCCGAGCAATGAAAGTACTGAGTGCTTAGTAAATTGAAATCTGGAAAGGGAATTAGTACCAAAAATTATATACCTGAAAAAAAATTTTAGCAATTATTAATTTTTTCATATCTGAAGAAGAGATGTTGAAATAACAGAATGGGGAAAAAAAAAAAAAAAACAAAACAAATCAAAAAATCAGTGTTTCCCTTTGCAAAAAATGAATGGAGACAAAAAAATCTTAATCGTAAGTACAAAGTTTGACCTGCTCTGTACAAGCCCTTTTTATCCTCAGTAAAGGAACAACACTTAGATGGAAAAGTTTCCACAGCCAACTGGCCAATTTGAGTGATTTAAAGAGTTCCTATAATGCAGTTTGCATTTCTTCATACTTCAGAATCTCATAATTTGTCAGTGAACACAATGAGAAGAGAGCAGAAGACAGCCAAAGCAGCAGATGTGACAATGTGCTCTGGCAGAGGAACAATTAGGTGGGATCCAGAGGCTGTTAGTAGAGGTAGCAAGGCAAATTAGTAGTGTAAAAAAGTGATCTGTTATTCCTTAGTGAACAGTGCTGCAATTATTTTCTCTCTCTGTATGGTAGGTCTTCCCTCCCGACCCTCCTGGCTTTTTAATTTTGCCATAGCATTAACTGAGTGAAAGCTCTGTCAGGGTTACACCTAATTTGTTGCTGGTGAACATCTGTCTTATATTTCACAGACATAAATCTGCTTGCACTCACCGTGCATTATTTGTGGAGACTTTGAGATGTTTAGAATCAGTGGATCTCATTAGCAGAGCAGTAGGAGGTCCTTACCCACCAGGTCACGGCAGTCAGAAAGATTCTACAGGTCACACAAAGTTAGCATGTATTTCTCTATTCCTGTGCAATGGGCAGAAAAAGCTTTTTTTTTTTTTGGTCCATTAACCCTACAATTTAGAAATAGGGTGGAAATGAGAGGAGTACTCATTGGTAGGTTATTCCTTTTATTTTGCCATAAAGTTCAGTACTTTGTGACTTTTCCTGTGACAATGTAAATCACTTAAGAAATGCATGTTTCTAAAACAACTGCATGTTGCAATAAAAATAGCAATACCCATTAGGGGGGAGCAGGGAAGAAAGAAACATGGGAAGTAAATTTTTAACTATGGTTAGATGGAAAATGAAAGTCACTGCAAGATGGCAAAATTAATGGGATCCACTTAACTTGAGATAGCTGAGTGAACCTGCTGCCTGACAACCATTAGTGAGTTTGGACTGAAAATTCTTAGCTGGAGAAAGCCATCTGGTAAGCACCAAACAAATGAAACTGAATGACTTGGAGCATTTGGAGCATGTAGGCAACAGCAAGCAAGAGGTAAAAATGGAGTCTGGGAAACAGTATTTAAACCAAGTTATTCAGACTGAGTGATTAATTTCTATACATGCTTCAGCCTTGTAGGAACACCAGCACAACCTTCCCTCAAGAATTTCCAGATAAAGAAAAAGTAAATGAAGGTAAATCCTGTATACTGAAAAACAGAGTTCTGTGTGAATAACTTAGGGAATAAGGCACTCAGTGAGAATCAGACCTTAATCCTGAAACTGAACATATCTCATAAATCTATCAGAAGCAAAATCAAAAAATGAAATATATTTATCAAACATTTCAAATCAGGCAAATATCTTACTTTGAGAGAAGTTCTATAATCTTCAATGGATTGCTCATGATAATGATGATAATAATAAAAAATATGGTTTATTTGGATTTTTTTTTAGTGATATATTGAAAGGATGGGGTAATATCCCACTATCAAGCTGCACATCTATATCTGTATTATCTATTTTCAGTATTTTTGTGTTTAGAGATTTTTCAGAAGTAGAGCTTCACAGTTCAAAGGATTATAAGCATAAATCCCCCCCAAAAAGGAAAAAAAAAAAAAAAAAGAAGAAAAAATATAATTCTAGAT
>VWZN01015195.1:50849-64642 GCA_013396955.1 Regulus satrapa | reverse complement strand
CTAGTGTGTATATATATATATATATATATATATATATATTTTTTTTTTTTTACTTTATTCCTTTTACCTTATTGATTTGCACACTTTTTAGACCATATATGTTTATATTGTGTTTATTTAATAAAGATATAGGCTGCATATGCAACTTTTATTTTCCACACAGGTTTAGATGTGTCTACTTCATGCACATGTGTGTTATCAGTATCCAGTCACATGGATCCAGATCCTCATTTAAACTTTTAAAACCTACTAAAATGTGAATGTCCTAACAAACCTGAGGTGATCTGCCTACAAACCAGGCCAGAAAGGAGGTAGCACAGCAGAAAGCTGCCAGAGCACACCCAAACAAATTACCCAAACTGGACAAATATGTTCCATTTACAGCTGCATGTCCCCTGAATCATCTTCACCCTGTCTCCACACACATCCACCTACCTCTAAATTCTTTCTTGTAGTCATGACCTTCAGTATTATTATAAATTATAATAATAGATCCCATTAGCATATTACAATGTTCACAAATTTCATGAATCACATTTTTCCCGTTCTGTTTGACATTATTTAAAAAAACCAAAACATTTACTGCATTTTCCTGTGCAATGAAAATGAACCTTTTCCCAACAGTTTAAACAGAGAATTAGAGCCAGTATTAGTATGGAGTCTTTCTATATGCTCTCTTGTTATTTCATTCTTGCATAATCTTTACAATTAAATGTTTAATAATGTTTATTTTATTTTTAAATAATTTTTTTCCTCACCAAAATTAGGGACCAGTCTTATGTTGCTTTTCCTTCTTTAAGTAAAAAGGAGGTAGGTAGGAACTAAGGGGTTGATTTCTTCAACAGGCCTGCAGAGATAATTTTATTATTTTGTTCTGTTTGAAGGTTTGAGGAAGTAAAGCATAATGACCACAAAAACACTCTGTGGTCTTAATGTATGTCATCTGCCTAATGCCCCAAGAAAAAGACATCATATATTTAAATCTGCTTCTCCAATGAGGTTGCTGTTTTGTTGTCCTAAATTTTGAAAAATCACAGGAGGTATGTTCGCAAAGCCCATTAACAAATAAGATTTGTGCTCACACTTCCTGCACACTGTTTTGAAAATTGATCCCTAAGGGCCTAATTAACCATTATGAGCTTTTCCTACTGGAAAAGGAGAAGAAACTTTTATGCTTAAAATTACTTAGCAACCAAAATCTTCCAGAAGATGTAATCTCTCTTAGTCAGTATCTCACCTCCAAATTAAGGGAATCCCACAGGGCTCCATCCCAGCATCCAGTGAAAGAACCACACAGAATTACCCCACCTGGATATCAGTATTTGTCATGTGCATAAAAAGCAGGAAAATTGTCATATCTTAATCCTGACAGATGTTAAATTCTCTTAACTTATATGGAAATTAGAGATGTAAAAGAATAAGCTGTATGCCTCAGAAGAATGAGCTGAAAGTGTAGATGATTTTTTAGAACACTGGGACACAAGAAGATGCCAAAGCAGAAAATGAGTGCAGAAAAGTGTGCTGTGATTAAAAGGACTTGGATGCTTCACTTTAAGACCTCCACGAACACAGCATTGGGCATTCTAATTATTTTCTTCTCTCAAACATGCTATTAATTTGTCCACAGCATTTAGCAATCAAGTGCTCAGCTCTACGTAAAACAAGCGATGTCCCTCAACTGAAATATTTATGTGTGGGGACATGCTTGTTAAAAAATTACTCAATATTCTTGGGACAATATTTTTCCTGGTCTTCAATATCCTTTAACTCCCACTGGCTTGCACTTTTGTTTTGCCCTGTTGAACCATGAAGTGACCTACACACCTCCTTTCCACAAATGGCAAAATTCTTGCCATTCACAGATGCCATCAACAATTTTGCAGGCAGAATCCTCCAGTTTGGAATTGCTTTAATTACTTCATAAAAGTAAATTTTACCACACTGCCTTGAAATCTGATTATCTGTTTGACAAATGTTGGGCTTTGGGATGTTTACAACCCACTCAGAAGAAAAATAAAATTAAAATCATCTTATTCAAAAAGTAAGAATAAGATTAATTCTGTGCTTAATTCTGATATTATGCTTTTCATAAAACAACTAAGAAGACTTCACTATTGTAATGCAGACTTCACAGATATTGGTAGAGAATTTAAAAACTATTGTAGAGTGAAAATAATCACAAACAACTTGCTCTTCAAAAAAAAAAAATCCATTCTGAAAAAGTTCAAATTGGGTGTTTTGGCCTTATGTATGTTAACAAATATCTGAAAAAAAAATTCATGAAAATATGCATATTTCTTAGAAATTTTTTACTTTGAACCAATCGTTATTTTCCATAAAGACTGTTTTGAGGAAAGTTTTAATGAACAAAATTGGATTAAATACCTCTAGTGTGATACTAAGAAATATTAACATCTACCTTTACCTGAAGGTAAAGAGTGTTCCTAGATGGATACATTCAAGAAAAAAAAAAACTATATAAAGAGGTTTAGCCTTTTATAGTTTCAAGGTTAAACCTTTGTTTTGATCAGGAAGTCAACCAGCAGAATTTTAGCGAAAGAGACAAATGAAAATAATTATTTTGTGGCTTAACTAGGAAGTCAACAGTCGCTGAAATGGTAGATGAACTACATATGTTATAGAATGGTTCTAGTTAAACAGAAGACTTTCCCATATACAGATGCTTAGTGACATCTAAAGATACTAAATGATTCATTACTTGTAATAGCCATAGAAATATTCAAAGAAGAAATTACTGATGTTTTTTAATTTCCATAATCACATAGAAAAAAAATTTAAGAGTAGCACTGAAGTAGCATAACTACAAAATGCAAATGAGTTGTGTGATCACCCAAATATGACTATCTCACTCTCAGCATTTCACCACTATTTTTTTTTTTTTTCATTAAATCACATTTAAATGATGAACAGCCATTCTGAGTGCAAGTATTTTGAGTAAGGTTAAAATATTAAGACAAAACAGAATTGAAGCATAATTCATTACCAATTTATTTCTATTGTTGACTCATCCATAATAGACATAAATCTGGTATTTTGCAATAATGATTGCAAAAGGAACCCAGTGTTAATTTGTAAAACATGTTGGAAAAATCATCAGTGATAAAGAAGTTTTTCCCTTGGTTGCCTGATAATTAATGTTTCTTCTACATATCAGCCAAGCTAAATTTATACCTTGGTATTTCCACCAATTTCAACGGAGTTCAGGCATGTAGAACTTCAGTACTTTTTTTTTTTTTCTTCTTTTTTTTTCAAAGCACAAAGAAGCAAGATGTTGAACACAGAGCTGCATTCTTCTTTTACCTAGGNGGAATTTTGTTCTAATGCCAATGTTATATTATTGCTATGTGAACAAGCAAAGCAAAGAGAGAGAGATAACCTCACCATACTGTGGAATCACATGTCCTATAAGAACAGTAAAGGGCAGTCTGGTTTTCCTAAAAGAAATGCATGTCATATAAAATATACAGAATAGTGTTTTCCTAGTGCTTATGTAGCTTTCCATTTAATTTCAGACTAACTTCACATTTTATATTCAATAACTAGCAAGGGTTTTAAATAACTTGCACTTATTTTGTGTTTTGCAATTATAATAAGGTTGGGTAATTATACAGAGTGCATTTTTTGCCATTTATTTCTAATTTGAAACTTTCCCAAAAGCATGGAATCCAAATAAAGTATTTGCAATTCTAAAAGAAAGGGAAATAGCTATTTATAAATAGGCAAAAATTATCAAAGTCTCTTATCAACCTGCTATCATTTTAAGAATGGCATAAAACAGTAAAAATCGGCAGTATTAACAACAAAAAAGTTATTAAATTATGTTTAAAATATGTATATATAACATATATGAGTGGCATCAAAAGTAGCTAAAGAGTTGGCAACTTGAATATCTTTTATCTACTCCTTTCCTCATTCCTAAAGTAAATAGAATAATTATTTGACAAAAAATATTCAGAGAATGAAGAAGGAATGCCAGTTATTAAAAAAACTTTGTATGTGTAATGGTACAAACAATATATGGGCAGTTACCAGTTTTACTTTGGCACAGAGTTCTTAGTTTGAAAACTGGAAAGTCAGATAAATTATATTCTTTTATTAAAGTCTCAGCTCTTACACTAAAATGCTTGGATAGCCAGCAGATGTAATTTGAAAAAGTGCTGTAAAATTGATTACATATGACTACTGGATTTTTGGATGTCGATTTTTTTTTTAAAGTTCAACTATTTATAGTAGGAGTTGTCTTTAAGTCTTTAATACTTTTGTCTACCATGACCAAATAGTACTTTCTTAAATTTACTATCTTTAAAAATACATATTACTCCCTAAATATTTGGCTAGTTGTCTCATCTTTTTGCTAGAGCAGTCTGGATAAATGAATAATGAACCTGCCCCATAATGATTAAATAAAATATATTTAGAATGGAAAATTAATTATTAAGGTAGTTTCCAAAATTTAAAAAATTAAAATCCAGCTGTTTGCAATATATCGCGGTAGTGCCAAGCTTCTGGCTGTGAAACATCCAACAGGCTGTAACTTAGGTAAGAAAACTGCTGTCCATTCTCTTCTCTAATTTTTCCCATCATTTGACTTGGCTTTGGGAAATTCTTTTGGATAGAGCACAAAGCATAGAGGTGCACAGCCTGTTTTTGGCTCAGGGGATTTAGAAAATGGATATTCACCTTTCTGATGGAGTAACTCAGGAGGAAAGATAAACCTCTAAAGAGAGCAGAGCCACTGTTTCTGGCTATGGCAAAACAATATGAAAAATTTAAGCAGAAAGACAACTGTTCTTGTGAGCTATTGATCCAGAATAAGGGAGGATTGTTTTTCTTTGAGGTGCTGTGTTTTTTCATATGTTTATCTGAGCATACCACAAGTTTAACCCAGATTGTGCAAAGAACTTGAGCACTGTGAAGAAAGGTTACTCAGTTATGAATGTACCCTTACTTAATGGGTTATGGTTGTAAGGCTAATTATTACAAATCATATGGTACCCAGAACGTGAATTCTGAAAGAGGAAAGTATAAATTCAAATAAATGAGTTTCATTTTTAGCAAATCTAGAAGTAATTCTTACCTGTATTCAAATCATGCACTTACAAGGGAATACATCATTTCCAAGGACTCAGAAACTGATTCAGGTTCTTATTAATCAATAAATATAATTTATAATTTTCACTCTTTCCTTTATCATTTAAAAAAAAAAAAAAAAAAGCTGTGTTAACACCTTGACCTGCTCAGCATCCTCCCAAAAGTCAGGTAGGAAGATCACACTGTTCTCCTCTTACCCTTTTAGTGATGCAAGAAGTGTGCTAAGCGCTGCGTTCCAGAGTTGTCATCCCCAGTGAGACAAGGTCTTTAATACATGACATCTGGCCTCCTGCCTTGTTTCCTATGCTCCCTGAATAGCAGATGGACCTCAACACCACAAGTGTGACCAAGTCACTAGATCAAGCAAGGCCCCCTTAGAAATTATGCTATTGTTACCACGTGCCCTCCTGAGGCAGAAGCCGCCTCCTGCAGAGCAGAGGGGAATATTATTTGTAGCTCTAGACCTGAGCATTAATCACAACAAGGTCAGACACATGAGCAAACCCTATACATTTAAATGATTTGAAGCTATTAATCTGAGCTCATAATACTACATTTTCACCATGGCTATCCATGCCTTCCCTCTCATAGCTTGTCATATTTGTAGACTTGTTTTATCTTTGAGTTCCAGCCCTTGCTAGCAGTAATAGGCTTTCCCTATATGATTGTACAGCATCTTCCACAAGGAAATCTTAACACTGACTGGGCTGGTGGGTCACTACCTATAAATTTGGTTCGCATAGCCCAAAAGGTTGAAGGAAATGAAAATAAAAGCAACAACCACTCTCAGCAAAGGTCATCTGAAAACTCATACAAAGAATTCAAGGTAAAACTTCACCAAAAAAAAAAAAAATAATCATATTTTGATAAAAGCCTTTTTTCTCACAAAGCATTAGCTCAACTCAGGTGAAAACAAAAGACTTTTTCTCACCGAATGTCCAGTAGCAATCACTGACTTAAAACAAGCTTAGATGGGATTATTTGAGTAACTGCAGCCAACTTCCTTTGCATTTTACCACGTACAAACAAAGTATGTACATCATGCACTTCAGAGTGATACAGAAAGGAAACAATCTGGAGATTTGGAAATTAAGACTCTCACAAACATGACCATCTATCAATATTTTTTCCTATTATTTGAATATGGTGAATAAAAAATGCATTAGTATGTCATCAGAATTAGTTCTCAGTCTGTAGGAAAAAAGCTCATTTTTGGTGCTGAAGAACTCAGTGATTGAAGGGATTAGTAAGCACTAAAAGCAAAAAAACCTAGTTCATTTGACTATTCTGAACATCAGATAAGGTTAATAAATGGTCTTAGCATAGTTCTCAAAGGGCAAGAACCCCTACCATAAAACTGTTAACATCAACTGATACTTTTACAGGTAGTCTCAGCTGAAAGGTCACAGGACAGAACACTTCCAGATCTGAAGCATGTCACAGAGGCCTGAAGCTTACACACATTCTGTGTTCTTACCTGTGTCCTGCCAGAGCTAGAGGTTTTATTCTCAATTTCATTTGGAACTTTCTGTGAGCACTAAAACTTAGAAATATTTGCTGGCCTCTTCTACCTATAAATCTAAAACTAGAAACTTGAAAGGAAAATGTCATTAAAATTTACCATTGCCTTCTACTTTTAAGGGAAAGTATTACCAACAGAGAGTGGGAGGAGAATGAGTAATCCTGGCACCTATTCTATATTTCAGCTCTCTACATCCTTTATTGTTTGCCTAGCTGTTGCATAAATTCAGGAATTTACTATTTTCAAAAGTATATATCAACACGATATATATAGCACAGTTCATACCAACTACTGAATTGTCTGAGCAACATAAACAAAAGGCCAGGTTCTTCCCTGGTGCCCCTGAACACAACCTGGCATGCTCTCAGAACTCTGAATCCCACCTCACATCAGTCTTCAAGTCACAGGAGCATCAGTTATTCTAAATATTTCTCCTTAAATAGGCAGCCTGGGAGCAGTGCCTGTAGGAACTGAACACAGATTTCATCTTCCCCCCCCTCCATCCTGGTGGGAGGCTGCAGCCTGCACACACGTGTGTTCTCTCCATGTGGGCAGCAGCCCCACCTGTGGAACAGCCTCCCTTCACACACCAACCCACCCTCACACTTTCCCTCTCCTGAGTGCTGCCATCCTGGAGAAGAGGTGAATAGGGAGAGGACAGCACAGTTCAGTCTGGCTGCTGTGCTGGGCAGTGGGAGGGAAATGAAATTGCAGTATAAAGATTATTATTCTGTTTGGAGCGGAAGAAGCTAGGTTGAGTAGAAGACAAGGCTACAACTGATCTGAGCATGTACTGCTCAGCCCAGCTCGGGCTTCGCACCAGCAGTGGCAGCAGCAGCAAATAAACCCAACCTGTGCCTGTGCAGTCACTCTTTATATACATATTCATTCTCTTTGATGCACTGCGGGGTTTCCCTCTGGGCCTACTGAGCATTATATCAATCTGTGCACTCACACAAGTCCTCTAGAAGGAGGACAGGATTGCATTTGGTCCTTCCTACCTGTCATGGTTTTACCTCAGCCATTAGATAAGCCCCACATGGCCACTTGTTCAGACCCCCTCAACCCCCCAGTTGCAAGGAGAACTGAAGGAAAAAAGCAAACCTTTTGCATTGAGATAAAAACTGTTTAGAAATTGAAAGGAAAAAAAAAAAAAGGTATAAAAGTAATAGCAATGCAAGGGAGTGAGAGATAGTACTCGAGAGAGAAGTGATGCTCAATACAGCCTCTTCACCACCTATTGGCTAATGCTACATCCCTGGGCAGCACTCACCCCTTCCAGCCAATGCCACCCTGTTTGCATACTGGACATGATATTTTATGGTACGGAATATTCCTTTCACGAGCTCACATCAGCTGTCCAGGCCATGCTCCCTCCCAGGTTTTTGTGCCCCTCCTCATGGGTGGAGCATGAGACACTGAACAGTCCTTGACTGAGGGAAAACGCTCTGCAGCAGCAAAGTATCAGTGTGTTTTCAGCACTGTTCTCACACTGAATGCAAAACTCAGCACTGTGCCAGTTATCCTGGAGAAAATTTGCTCTATCCCACCAGAAACAGTTTATTCTGCCCTCTTCCTTAGGCAGTACCTGCTGATGGTACTTACAGAAATATTTGTGAAAAAACAAATTAGACATTAGGAGCATTGAGGAAAAAGATTCTGAGGGCAGAAGACAAACTAGATTCTACTTTTCAAACCGTGCTGTTAAGGTACTCCTGCACAAAGCAGACATAAATCGGAAATGTGATAAACAGTTGTGTGACATGGATATTGAAAGATGCTTTCTTGCAAAAAGGGAGCAGGTGGTAATTCATAGTACATGAGACTGTTTATTAGCTCTGAATTGTGATATGAATTGTTCATAAATGACCTTCAGATGCCATAATTAAAAAATTCAGAGGACTATGTCTGGAAAAGTGAGTAATCTTGGAAATGTTCTGTACATTATATGCTGATTATTATTTTCAAAACTTCAGAGGCATTAAAATAGGCATTTAAAACTATTTGGATAGTTTTAAATGTAAAAAAAAGCCCTTTTCAGTCCATTTCTGGCCTCTTTAAAAAAAAAATTTAAAAAAGAAAAAAATTTATGAATTTCAATTAGTGTTTACACTAAGCAAGAAATTCACTCTTGAACTTTAATTTTAGCATTTTTACTTTATATTACACTAGCTTAGTTCCAGTATATGACACAGCCATTAAATATTTCTTCTAGTGCCTAGAAATAGAGAAGGGACATGGATTGTTCTTTAAATGTTGTGACACATTGACAACACACAAAACTCCAGTCTTACAATCAAAGACTAGCTTGTTTAGAGATACCAAAATCCAGTACCGTACTTTTAGTCACATAACTTGACATTGTCTTCTCCCAGTCCCTAAAATATATTCCTTCAGGAAACAGTGAGTTAGGCTGAAGCCAGAATAAGAATTCTTCAATTCTAGAAGAAGTGGTAAGTAACAGAATGACAGAAGCCTCATTATAGCTTAAATACCCCAGTTTCCTTAATCCATATCTTGAAGATTTTTTTTCCCCTGTAGCCTTCAAGAGACAGAGTCATGGAGTAACCTATACCATTTTTGTAAATCTATCAAATTTCAACCACTGACAAATAAGGTTTTGACTTTGTTTTGCTTTTGTTTTGTTTTGGGTTGGGTTTTGGTTTTTGTGGTTTTTTTGTTGTTGTTGTTTTTGTGGTTTTGGGGTTTTTTTATGGTTTTTTTTTTGTTTTGTTTTGTGGTGTTGGGATGTTTCCCCTTTTTTGAATTGGGAGGCATATATAATGGTTCTGTAATAAAAGGCCTACAGTTTAATACACATCAGCATCAGTTTTCACCAGGGATATGAATATATCTGCATGTGCAACTGTTTCCTGTAGATTGATTACAGCTTCATACTGCTTTGTTTTAGGATTATAATCATAACTTCTATAATTACAGGGACAGGAATTGTTTTATTAAAACAAATGCACTCTACTATAAATGCCAGTGTCACACCAGCAAGGTCTGCATAACATACAAAACAGCTGACAAGAAGGGTTAAGAAACCAAAATATATCAATGCTAAGTCTCAACATAATTGTCTAAATGTCAGCTGAACCTTAGAGGACTACCTTTCCAAATCTCAAAACTAAATATGATTAATAGAAAAAAAGTTAAATATCAATATCTAGGCACAGAATAATGTTTTAAAAGGCTGGGTTTAGAGATAATTAACTAAGGATCCATTTGAGAAAGGTTATAAGTCTCAAGTAGCATAGTCAACATTTTGAATGTTATTAATCCAAAGATTTTAAGCTATTTAAACATTTAGATCTCTTTTAAATACCCTCTCTTATATGTGATTTGCCATATTAGCAAGGTCATTTGACAACAATTTTTGCACAATTTATGTAAATTACATTACAGATGAAACTCTACTGCCAGCTATGTGACTAAAGCCAAAAATGAATAGGAAGAAAGATCCAAATGCAGCAAAAGCCAAAGCTTGATAATACCAAGATATCTCTGAAATATGTAACAGTCCGAAAAACAGTTTGTGTCCAAAAAGAGTATTAACTGATAGGTGAGTATGATTTGTAACTGCATCTGTCAACATACATGCATAGGCATGAATGCATGTGTACATACCCATAAAACAATGTTAAAAGCATTTTCACCCTACACTGTAAATTATTTGAAGACCTCATGAGAACCTTGAAATTTAGTCCTCATGCTCATGATATTCTTTGGACATAAGATCACAAGCATAAAAAGCTAATGAATCCCCTAACTCATCGTGCCATGCACAGCTTGGATGGAAATCATTTATGAAAAGATTCTCCATTTATTTATTCCTCTTCATTTTTTATGTATAGTTTCAGCTCTTATTAGTGGCACACTCTTAAAACACTGTTCTAAAAACAGAAACTTAATTCACACATTTCTACTATGTGATGGTTTCCCAAATACCAATTTATTCCTCCAACCTCTCACCCCTCTAAAATGATGGGGATGTATTCATTATTATATACATTTTAAAGAGGGCTTCTTCATCACAGGGAGTTTAAGGTCAAAAGCATCAAATGATTTTGCATGTGAAGTTTGAGAGGTGGTTAGAAACTGATTTTTCAGCATTCCTAATGTTAGCACTTTTTATGTTTATGGATTTATTGACTACAATTTTAGTTCTGATTTATAAATACTTGTCTCAGGCCAGGCAGGGTTAATTTTTTGCAGGCAAGGAGGCACAGCCAGGACCTAGAGGTTGTTCTATACCACCTCACACCCTTGCCTGGGATGTGGGGAAGAGATTCTTTCCAGAGGAAAGTCTCTCTTGCTGTCAGAGTGGCTGCAGTCGGGTCATGGGCTCCCTGGTGAACATTTTGGCATGTGAATAATTTTTCAGTTTTGTTACTAGGGTTGCTGCTCATGTTTGTTTTTTTATCTTGCTGCTGTTTCAAACAAACTGTTCTCATCTCAGTCCATAAGAGGCAAGTGGCTCATGGTTTTAGTGGGAATACTTAGTAGGAGAATACCGTTCCTAAAATATGACAACACATTTGCATATAAGAAGTCAGAGAAATGAAGAATCTTTTTTACAAGGGAGAAAAGTCAGATCTAAGTTATTTGATAGCATAAAATAACATTCTATGTCATAGATAGGAATGAACTCCAGTTTCCCAAAAAGATCCATCTTCATTCACTGTCAGACCTTCTTTCACTTTACTGCAAGTGGTTGCCTTATTCAAAATTCCTCAGTAACAACTCAACACAGGTCCCAGGATGAATAGTGACCTTCTCACCCTGATTAACCCATAGAACAATTCTACCCTGAGCACTGGCTGGGATGGGATCCTGAGAAAAAAGCTGGATGTGATCCTTGACTTTTGTCAGGGTCATGCTACCTAGGCACAAGAAATAAGTCAAGAATCTGCTCCTCCAAAACAACTCTCCTGGCCTGTTGCCTCGCCCTTTTCACCTGACATACACAGAATTCTTGCTCTTCCAACAACCCTGCAGTCCCCTCCCCTCTGCCATACAATGTGCAACATAAATCTAATAAAACTGGCAAGTACCAGGCCACTCAGATCACCAGAGAGGTTGTGTAAAATGAAGTAGTTTTAAAGGGATTACACAATTTATATTTTATGACTGGCAATGAGGAACAGCATTCAAGGAGAAGAAAAGTAAAATGTGTGGAAGAGAAGAAAATGCAGGGAAGCCTTATTTGTAATTTGGGGAATATCAGGAGAAATGGTTCAGGCTGTCACACATTTATGAAGAACACTGGAGAAAAAATTCAGAGGGTAATGAAATTAAAAGAAGGGAATAGAAAATGGAGACTAGCAGCCCAAGTCAGAGAATTTTCTCTGAAAACTTTAATAATTCTCACACCTTAAAATCAAACCAAAGTACTGATAGATAACGTAGAAAAGATCCCATACAGTTGCACTTCTCCAAAAGAAAGATAGATCTCATTGATGCATCACAGCAAACTTAGAAGGAAATTTGTTGTTTGAATTATAAATCTTGTCATGGTGCGAACTGAGGTGGTCAAATAAAAAATAAATAAATTGCAATACAGTGTAGTTGGGCATGTTCTTTAGAAGAAAAAAGAAACAAAAAAACCAAACCATTCTGTGAGCTCTCTTTGCAAATCACAGCAAAACCAGTGCAGAGTAGTTGAACCATGAAAGTTTCCCTTGATTAATCAACCAAAGAAACAGCTTTCTCACTTAAATACGCACTGTATTTCTACAACTGCTTAGTCAGAGCTTCTAATCAGACAATGAGCTTAATTCAAACAAACTGCAGAGCCTCTTTTTTTTTTTTAAATTTGATTGAAGCGAGCTAGTGGAAGAAATACTCTAAGACAGAATCATAGGGTTCTTTTAGGTTCAGTTACTTTTCAGATATATAGGTTAAATCTCTCCAATTTTTTCACTTCTTTGGTTGCATGCCACACAAGCATAAAGAACTACCAAGGTTAGATAGAAAGGTTGACATTCACCCAAATACAAAGTCAAGCTTCTTTTCAAGTAAATCATCAAAACATGATGTGTAATCCCCATTCTGTCACCTGCAAAAGGGTGAACCCCAGGCATTTCAAGACATTAAATGGACCAAAATGCACCACTTCATCTGATAAAATATCACAGACAAATTTGGGCTTCTGTCGTAGTTCTATCTGTATTTACTCCTGGAGGCAAGAAAACTATGATATAAAAATTGGAGAAATATCTAAGAAGAAAGTGGGTAAGGAACAAAGAAAGATGATGCATTCGAATACAAATGCAATATTTTGTTTTAATCATCCTAGAAGCTTGATCTAATCAAAGCACAAGCCTTCGTGGAATATGATCCAGTACTGCTCTTGCTGTGCATTCACTTGAGTCTATGAAGTTAAAACTATTGCTTTATTTATGGACAGTGGTGGATCATTTCCTGCAGAGTGTAGTCTTGGAACAAGAGAAGAAAAGAATAAATCACTTGAGAAGTTTTCACCTCTTATCACTACAGCTGAGCATCTAAAATAATTTTGGTTATATTATTAATGATATTCTGGTTTTTGCCTAAAAAAGTGCAAATTTCCCTAGGTTTGACCAGGCAACATTAAATATAGATGGTATGATATATCACTGAGGACTAACGATTATGAATCAAAGCTTTTGAACTTTCAAGTAACTGGATTCTTTTGTTCTCTCTGTGTAATACAGTGTAGTACAATGTTTCCAAAAGTCACGTCATGCTGATTTATTCCTAAGTACAATAATTCCCAAGTATTCATTCCCTGACCAAGAAAATATGGAGGCTGGAAAACCCCCCCTTGATATCACTGAAGCAGAGATTTTCAAGATAGTTATTCCTTATTTCTTTACTTAGCAAAGGAAAAACAAAGGAAAAATGGGTCCTACATGTAGCCACTTAGGGATCTCCACACATGTTCCAAATCCTAACATCCTCTCTGCTGATGGAGGGAAAGGGGCTTGAAATGCCAGTAGACAGATTGATATAGATTATATTTTTCTTTCTTCCAAAAAATTGGAATAACTTTTCTTTTAGGGACCCATCCCTAATTTTGTTCAACATGTAGCAGAATAAATTAAGAGGGAGGGAACTATCTGGCTACCATTTAAAGCAAGATTTTAAAAAAAAAAAAAAAAAAAAAAAAAAAAAA
>VWZN01015195.1:0-30375 GCA_013396955.1 Regulus satrapa | reverse complement strand
ATATATAGTGAGAGAGAATAAAAACCCTCAACTCCCTCAGGCTTAATGATATATGTGCTACACTTAGGAGTTTTGTTTAACATGTTTTCTTTTCAGTATGCATCACTGAATAATACTTTCCAGTGTTAAAAAGCCTAAACAGTGGGAAGACTGCTGAAAGAAGTAAATACACAAAGCTAACTAAGCTGATAAGGCTGTGATGACTGAAAGTATCAAAGAGAGGAAAAATTCCCATCTTAGTAGCATGCTTTATAAACACCATGTATTTTTTTTCCAGATAGCTTCATTCTTTTTAACTAGAAAATAGTACATAACTTGCACTCATCTTCCTCCATGTCAGGCTTGCTCATGACAGAAATATTCAGCTTGCACTACATGCACTCATCCTGAAACTGAGAAATATAAATATAATTTTTTTAAAGGTTAAAGAAATTTATATACAATCTCCAGTATAATCTATATAAACATCAGTGATGACTCAAATAAGTTGTTGTGAATTGTTCTTTAAAGCAAAACAAAGACATTTGAGGGCTGTTAATATTAGATGCTTATAATTCTTCCAAGCTGTGAATGTATAGTAGTGACAGAAATTAAAAAGCAGATGTCCTCCCACGTTGAAATTCCCCCCAACTTACTTCAAGATTACATGGTTGATGAAAGTACAGCAAGTTCTAATTTCTAGGGGGAATAATGACTTGTAGTTGCAATAATTTAAGGAATAATGTACCCCAACTGTACTTAATAAGGCTATAATTCCATCAAAGCCTTCCAGGGAACGTCATAAACCATGAGAGTGAAACTCAAGTGGTTTCCTCATGTCACCAGAAGGCTGAGATGGAATTACAATTTAAATTTATATTCATTTTGAAGGAGACTTATTTAATATTGCACATTGATCAGGATTAACGCCTTTGGAACTGCCAAAAACTATTAGGGGCATCCATGGTCTTTTGAAGCCACCAAAAGTCAATTATACTATGAACTAGCAATTCTCAACAATTCCTTTCTTTTAAAGCTGTGTTCTGGCCAGCACAAATTGCTTAACCATGCTAAAGTTAATATCAATTTGGTAATATATTTTTAACATTTTTCTTCTTCATATTGAATGAAAATGGGAAATATTTCTTCTGTCTATGTGCACAGCTCTTTATTTATAAAATTTCATTGCAAATTAAGGGGCAAATTAATTGGAATAATTTGACTAACTTAGCCACTGAGCATAACTGAATGAATATATTTTTATTAAACAGATTTTTTACTTAAACACCAATAATTTGTCCACATCCTATGTGAACTAACTGAACAGGGAGGAGCTTTAGTAACAGGAGAATATTCTTTTTGGCTGTAAGACTACAGGTAATCTATTTTAAAATGAAGGATTACACTGAATAGCTCAGAGAGCCCACCAACGAAAAGATGTGGCATGTGGAAAAAAAAAAAAAAAAAAACCAAAAGGGGAAATCTGGTTCTTAAATAATGTGTGAATCAAATTTTCTGGTGGTAAAATAATGCTCAGTGCAGTCCTTCAAATTTCTGTTCATTTTTGGACTTGATGATGCTTTCTGCCTCGACAGTCTCCTAGAACAGGAAGTCCCAATGTCATTGCTTAAGGGACAACTACTCAAAAATGTGGTTTATTGTGATCTCTTACTGAATATCCTTACTTGCCCAAACATAAGGACTTAGCATCTTTGGGATGCCTTTTGTACTAAAGATTTTCCTCTCCTGAAAGGCCTCCACAGTTCCAATGTAAATACTTGCCAGCTGCTTGTGGATTTCTTAGATATCAAAGGGGATCTAATAGAGCAGAAGATGCCCTTATTTAGATAATGGAATTAAGCCAAAATGTTTACGTGTCAGAGAACCTGCCATAAAATGTATTTCCCCAGAGATGATAGTCTGTCAATTTCTGAAATTCCTAATGCTGAGTAGCTGATGTGATTTACACTTCTGAACAGAAAACATGTCAGGGTAGTCTCAGCTCCTCTTTACAACAATATATTACAAGTAGAGGATTTATTTGTAATTTGTTAAGATCAGATACAGATAGAAATAAGTCTCACACAAATCCTATTGAAAGTCTTTTGGCCAGTTTCTAAGATGATGGTAGAGCAAATTGATCTTTAAAGCCAAAAACATGACAACATAGTAATCAGTTAGATGGCACTTTGAGCAAGATAAATATACATTATACACCCCAAGCTAAAAAAGCATTATTAAATTGTAATTTTAAAAGTGCAGTGTTGTTTGCTTCAAGCACAGCAATCCCATTTGGCTTTTGAAAGGAGTTTTTGTCAAAGCCAGGGTCCAATTCTAAAAGTTGCCTTTGGAAAACCACAGTATGAAAACCCTCTGATCCTTGCATGGACCACTAAAAGTCAAACTAGATGTCAGTTTTTCACATGTAATGTGAAGAGATGTCCTTTTGCATTTGATATTTTGAATGCTGAAGACTCAACATAGGGTGTTCAACAAATGAAAAGAAGAAAAGTCCAATCAGGACACTGGCAAAGAAAGTCCTAGAGTCAAAAATTTTTGGAGGCTGAGAAGAAGTTCTTAGGTTTAATGCTATAGAGGTGTCTTGTTCTTAGAGAGTTCCCTTGGCATTTGATCTTGGACAAAGTCATATGAAGTCTTTGTCTACAATAACCTGAGAGGTGCTGCTAGTGTCCCCTTCCCGCAACAAATGTTAAACCCTGGCTTTGATTCCAAAGATGGATTGAAATATTTTCAGTTTCCACATGTAGCATTTGCAATAAATGCCAAATTGCTCTTATGTTCCATCCTTTTGTGGAATCTAGCACAACTCAGCATTCCTAGTGCTCCTTTGCAACTATTTCATCAGGAATCATCTTTGCCTGGCTTCCCTGCAAAATTTTTCAAATCCATGAAAAAGTCAAATTTTTCAAAAGCAGACAATGCCAAAAATAACAGCCTTCTGAATGTTTTCCTTCTTATTAATAGCAAATTCTTTGTGAGAAAAACTGCTTGAACTTGCCCAGGTTACTGTCCTTAATTAGAAGTTCCAACACAGGAGGTACTTTAATTGCTCCAATCCATTTCTCAGGATAAATAAATAATGATATCTTGGTACTCCTGATACTGTATGGTCTTAAGCTGTATTCCAAGAAAAGGTGTCCTCAGGAGTTATCTACTTCCTTCTGTACTTCAGTTTCTATTGACATGGAGTAATAAAAAAACATATTTATGGTCCTCTCTAGATGAATTTTCTCAAGAATTAAGACTTGAAGCATGGAATTCTGGATACACAGGTACAATCACAAACAACCTATTAAAAATTTATCTAGCCAAAAGAAGTGTTCTGGTACAGAGTCAGCTTGCATGTTCATTGCTTTTGTGACAAGCAGTGAAAAATACCAATGTGTTCTGAAAACACATGGAAAAGTATATGAAATTTTAAAAGATATCCAGATATAAGGAGAATTTTTTTTTCCTCCCTCTAAGGACAATAAAACATTGGAGCAATTGCCCTGAGATGCTGCAGGCAGTTTCTCTGGAAGTTTCAATGTTTTCAAAATCCATCTGAATTAAACCCCGAGCAGCATAAATTGACCAGAATGCTGCTCAGGCATAAGCACAGTGTTGGACAAGAAACTTTTTGAGGTCCCTTTATCTTATGAAACAGTGTGTGCATGATTTAATTTGCTGTAAATGAATATGTAAATAAATAAATAAATAAACAGAGCAAAAGCCATTTCAAAAGTTTTTTAGCGTTTTCTCCATCTGTCTTCAGACAAAGTCTTTTTTCTTTGTTGCAAATACAACATTTTCTTTGTTGAGAATACATTTTGCTTTGGCAAAATATTACAGCTCTGAACTCCATTTACTTAGACCTTGCTTTGTCAGCAGTTGTCTTCTATTAGCTTCCCTGTGTACATCAACATTGGAAAGGAAGTTGGCTAAAGGGAAATTGCTGAGTTTTTTCTGAAACAATTTTCAAAATGTTTTTAATTTTTGAAATTTTATTCCTGAAAAAAAGTATTGAATAAAAGATACAGAAATAGAAATTTTGTTAATTTGAACAGTGTATTTTTAGTATTATCTTAGTCAGCTATTAAATATGCATGTTTATTACATTGGATTATAAAGGTTCTAGCTTACAACAAACAGTTGGTGAATCTCCTAACTTATTTTCTAATTGTGGGTGTTGAATCATTTGTCCACAAAGCTAGATACATTTTGAATAATTATTCTCTTAATGAATGCAACCAACTATAATAAAAATTCTGTAAAATTTTAACCTTAATATCTCTTAAATCCCTTCATGCATTCCATAAGAACATTGAAAAGGGTAAACACATGGTAAGCAGAATATTTGCAGGTAAATAGGAGGCTTTCTGTAGATCTAACAGAGACTTATAGGTCAAAATGAAGGTATTTTATATCGGTGGTGATTCTTTTTCCCTCCACATAAATCCAGCTATAAAAAACCACACTGTGAGAGGCATTCTGAGGAAAGCGGTCTTTTGTGCATAAATATTTAAATATATAAATGTGAATAGACATGCATATATGTGCATAGATATAAAAATATAGCTGCACAGAGTGGGCCAATAACAACAAAGTATGATGTGGTGATATTCTGTATTATGAAAAAGATCATTAAATTCATGAAGAAATTATGGACATGTTAAATTTTTGGTAGAGAGGATTCACAAGAAAAGGAAAGAGTGGTGTGAGAGGATATCTTTGTTGTACCTCTTTTTAATAAAAGTTTTCAAGATTTCTAGTTAATTGATCTCTGGAGAATACAGAGTAGATTGTTTTATACTTCCCATATATTTCAACTTATTCTAATTAAGCATAAATTGAGAGAAAACACTTCCTCTCTCACACTCTGCTGTTTGTCTCGAAGGGCCACCACCACACATAAAGGACCTTTGAAATTCTCCAACAGCTCACTCTTCTCAGGGCATCATCAGACCCTGTTTGTACAGATGTAGACATGTCTTGATGAACTGATGAACTCGATCTGCAACAGATACTGCTGGCATCTCCTGTACTCTGTGTAGCTCACTAATTCAACACTACTTCATAAAATTCCTATTAAAGGACACACATTTGGAATTCACAGTGGAGTTCCTGCTGGTCCACTACAGCAGCACTGGCCATGTGCCCCCATTGTTGTCACCAAAACCTTCTCAGGCCCAGCAGAGTAGGGTGATCAACAGCTTAGCAGGGCAGCAAGCAGTGACAGCAAAAACCAGCCCCTAATGAACACCAGACTCTCACAGACAGGCAAAGGAGCCCTATGGCAAGAACAGGAGCTGTCCATTAATAGCTGAACAGCAATAACCACTATGGAATCTATCCAGAACATTTCAGTCAGACTGGTCATTGCCTTGAACACTGGGTGCCCAAAAGGGCTCTCATAATTTAACTTCTCAGCAGCTCAGCCTCACTCAGACTCTTGCTCTCTCACCACCAGCAGGATGGGGGAGGGAATCAGAAGGGTAAAAGTTGAAAATCTCATGGGTTGGGATAAAGACAGTTAAATAGAAAGAAAAAGTTGTGCGCCCAAGCAAAGCAAAACAAAGCAAGGAATTCACTCCCCATTTCCCATGGGCAGGCAGGTGTTCAGCCACCCCAAGGAGAGCAGGGTTCCTTCATGTCTAGTGGTGACTTAGAATCACAAATCACTCTGTAGGTCACTCTGCTCTTCCTTCTTCCTCCAGCTTTATGTGCTGAGCCTGGTGCTGTATGGTCAGTGATATCCTTTGAGGTCACCTGTCCTGGCTGCATTCTCTCCCATCTCCTTCTGTCCCTCCCCAAGCCCACTTACTCGTGAGGTGGGAAGCAGAAAAGGCCTTGGCAATGTGCAATTCCTACACAGCAGTAATGAAAACATCCCTGAATTACCAACATTGTTTCCAGCAAAATCCAAAATACAGCCATTTATCAGCTACTGTGAAGAAAATTAGTTCTACCCCACCCAAAACCAGCACAATATATCATGTAACTGTGTAATCCATCTCAAAATACATTAGTAGAACTATCATCCCAACTAAGTCAACAAAACTGTTATTAACATGCACAAGGATGGAGTTGCCTGAATGGTTTAAGGAGATCTACTCTTTAACTTAGAAATTTATGAAACTACAGTTTAGTCAACTATGTAACAGAGGATTTTTTGAGAGGGTTAGGTATTTGAGATGACAGTGATTCAAAAGGTGCCAGAAGATCTCAGATACCTATTCTCTAGCAAAACATATAGACCACTCAGATACTGATTTTTACACTTGGAGCAGACCTCTCTTTTTCCTTTAGTGTTTTCTAGAATACTCAAGAACTACTTTTCCCTGGAGTCTGAGTGTAATGAAACCTGAGGTGTCCAAGAAGGTGATGGCAAAAAATGTATAATCTACAATTAATTTTTTCAAGTGTAGCTCTTTCAACTGTCATGCTATGTTTTCTTTGTTTGTGAATCAATTACAATTTCCATTAGTTTTCTTTAAATATGAAACTGTCTTATAGCTTAAAAAAATAGGCTTTCCTTACAGGAATGAATTTTCTGAGATTTCATTGTAGTTTGAAATAGTATCACAGATTTAGGGGGAAAACTATTTGCAGCCTCTAAAACAGCTAAGACAGTGCCTTATTACATAATACGTATGCACTTTAATTCTTGCAACTACCTTTTTTCTTTTTTTTTTTTTTTCTTGCCCTAGCTTTTTCCTCTTATTCCCCCATAACACTTTCAACTCAGAGTAAAACCCTCATATAACTTCCCTCTAGATTTGAATCCAATGGCTGGACAGATCCATTAGTTCAGAAAGAAAATCTTTGTGAAGGCTCCTTATTGATAGCATCATTAGATACTAGTAAACAAACTTTATGTAACTATTTCTTCAGTGACACTCCTTTAACAAAATCTTACTAAAAGTTAATTTTCTTACTTGCTCCATAGAGTCCATATTTCTGATATTCATTGATTCAGGACATTGAACCCATTTCTTTGTTGCCCTGTACATCCACACCTTTTGGAATACTAAAAATACTGATATGTCTCTGACACATATAAAAGTGAAATAACAGAATATGTCTTTTCCTCCACTCCATCTAGCTCACCATTAATTAGATATCACTCCAATTATTTAAGTTTTTGTGACTTTCCCGTACTGAGTGGGGAACACAGTACCTACAAATGTGGGCCCATGCTAGCCAGGAAATGCGGATAGATAAATAGATAGATGATAGATAGATAGATAGATAGATAGATAGATAGATAGATAGATAGATAGATGATAGATAGATAGATAGATAGATAGATAGATAGATAGATAGATAGATAGATCCCTCTGCCAATCCCTCTTCCAGACTGAGAAAATGCACATTTCCTACTCAGAGAAAAATAAAAACACAAAATAAAATAACATAATAAGTTGATGATTTTTCACAAGCCTTCCAGTTTTCAGTAAAACTGATGTCCTTGTCAGATTCATTGTTAAGAGCACTGGATATTTGCTCAGCTGTAGAAATCTGGAGCAAAAGATTGTAGGTTCAATGAAATGGCATTTTCCAATTAAACTGTGTTTTGCTGGAAGTTCCCCAAGCTCTACCAAACACCGTGGTTATACATCCTATGTAAATTACAGATTTGCATCATTTTTGCATGACAGATTTTTTGAATACATAAGGCTTGGGGGAACAAAGCTTTGCAAGGTGAACATTACAAAATGCCCAATGATTTTTTCTTTCTCCCACAGGGTTTCCTGCAGGCATGCATAATAGGGACATCAGTTATTAAACTGGCACTGCGTCTTTCTCTATTTCTCTATCATTTTCAAACAGGTTAATTAAAGCTCATTTATATGCCAGTTAAATAGAAGGTAACTTGAGTCAGAGGAAACATCAGCACACATTTCATCATAAATCCTTCTGAATTTATAAATGACCTTTACCCCCTTTTAGTATCTGCCTCCTGAAAGGTACAAATACCTGCATCATCTTTTTTCTTTTTTTTTTTTTTTCAAAATCAAAGCAAAAAAAGAAATATTTTTATTTTTGTTTTACATGGGAGTTCCTTTTCAAGAATCCTGTGTCATGACTGTCGATAGCTCAAAGAAAGAAATTATTTTGCACAGTAACCATTGACAAAGAACGAGAAGGAAATAATAAAACATCCCAAGATTAAAAATAAAATAACTGCTTACCATGTAGTTCATTGGATGATGCACAAATGCACCAACATTGGGCACTTCAATATACTTTTAGCCTAAGTGAGATGTAAGTAAACAAAGCAAATGTTTCATCCTCAGACTCTCAGTTCCTTTGGAGACAGATGTTCATACAATTGCAATTTCTATGTACAGATCTATCAGTGACAGAAAGCCTCAGGTTCTGCTGGCATGCAAAATTGTAATTAGCCACAAGTACACAAAACTTGGTTGTATCTGTTTGTGCTGCTCAAGGTTCAAAACCAGAATGTTAGGGCTCACTTATATCAAGGAACACTTCTGTTTCCTTTGTGTGTGCTATTTACCAACAGCAAAACAAGACAAAGCCACGTGGGTCAATCTTCTCTCACAGCTTCAAGCTTGTAGATAATGTTTTAATCTGAGTGTGTATATAACTGTTTTGGAGCATCAGGAGTAAGGGGTATTAACTTTATAGGTAGGGTGCTTGTAAACACTCTTACAGTCATAAAACTCTTTAATTCTACTTGGTTTAAAATTTTTTCTTAGATTTTTCCTTTCCCTTTAAACTTAATGAAACTCTGTCACTGAAAAATCATAAAAATGGTGTGTCTCTGCAGCTAATACCCAGAATGTTTTTTTTTGCTGTTGTACTCCCAAAGACTGTCATAGAATATTCTAGAATAAAACAACTTGCATCATATGTAACCATTGATTTTTAGTCATAGTTCCTCATTGATTTCAGTGAGGAGTTCTTATTAGGCATCCCTGGCATGAAATGGCCACTTGTATTAGATTTTTTAGAAAAAAAAAAATACACAGCTGGCAAAAAGAATCAAAACAGGAAAGAAGAAATTTGCCCCATATTGTGAGCAATCTCAATTACAAAGTTATCTATCCAGCACCAGAGAATAATTGCAGCATAAAAGAAATCACAATTTTTAATTTTTTTTTTTTTTTTAAGTAAACATCAATTATCAGGAGCTAAAACTAGATAGATTAAACCATATGATTTGGGATTAGTTTCTGAAGACTTAAAAAAAGAAATCTTCAGAGCCTGGAGTTTCTCACTGTGGGAGCCATCTTGTGGAGGGAAATTATTTTCCCTGTGATAGCATAAAAGCAGATTTGTTTTCCTTTAATTGGAAAAATATAGATGGGATGCAAAAGCACACAGTCCTAAGCATATCTCCTTTTCACAGCTCTAAGAGAAGAAAAAAATAGACTGATGACTCAGGAAAAATTTTTGGGTTTTTTTATACCCATTATAGGATACTCATTCCCAAAATGTTTCTACGCATGGTCCCAGATATACTAAAGGGAAAATTTTAATTCCAAGGTCAAGAAAACTCCTTTTCTTTCTTTTTTTTTTTTTTTTTTTTTTTTNTCCTTTTTTTTTTTTTTTTTTTTTTTTTTTTTTTTTTTTTTTTTTTTCAGAAAAAAAGCATGATGTTCACTCTTTAGAATTTGGATACGGATGTTTCTTACCCTATATTACAAAAAATCTCATTAAATGCAGTTCATTACTTTTATCCCTGTCTGATTTTCTAAAGAGTTTACTATACCTACAAGACATTTTTACTCACATGTGGCCAATTGTTACCTGTTTTCATTTCCTAGATAGCAAGTAAAAATAGGGCATATAAGAAATTTGTGGAAGAGACTGGAGCCAACCCGGAAAAGTTTTCCTACTTCTCACACCAAAAGTTGAAACACTGAGCCGTGCTGTTTTCCTATCAGCAATTACAATGTTTATATAATTCCTCAATCTGTGATTCCGTCAACAGTAGAACTCAACAATTTATGAGCAATACACCTGATCTGGCTGGCAGTTCTGGCTGCAGGACTTTACAAGCTCCTTTTCTCTCACAGCAGGGCTTGGAGTGGCTTCTTTTCTCAGCTAGTGAAGCATCACTGATGGGGAAACCATGTCAGTCCTGGTTGCCTTTGCTCCCACAAAGGTGTGCATTTGATAGGAACATCTTTTCTCTTGATCCTTCCCTTTTGCTGATAAGTGTTTTTCTTTTTCAGTGAGTTCCTTCCAGCTTCGATTTCCATGGGTCATGTTGGGATCTGAGGCTGTTATTCAGTCTTGTTGAGCCGGAATCCACTCCTGCAGAAAAGACAGCCCCATTGTCTCACTTCTGTGCTGCCAAGTTCATTTCTTTAATGATCTGACCATTGTTCACCTTCATTTCTGCCTCTGCAAGCTGACCTGGAGCCTCACTGTTCCTGCCTGAGGAGAGAGAGTGGGCCCTGCTGCTTTTGAATAGAATTGGGTAAGGAGAGCCACTCTGTTAGGAAAACAGGTTTCTCTTCCTGACAGATTATTCTTTAGTCCTCTCTTTTGTCCTGAGTGCATTTACCCATCTTTCTCACCTTGCAGAGATGAGCTTTTCATGGAAATTTTGGCAAAGAACCATGAGGTGCTGTTCTTCAGGCTATTCTGCTGTCTCTGACTTAATATTCCTAGAACACTGAAAAGGTTTTAAAGTCCGTTTTATCTCCAGATTTTGTTCAGTATTGTTGTTAAAACTTTTAAGTGTAAAAAGTAACACCAGCAGTCATAAAATTCAACTGATTTCCCATGGGGCAATGTTAGGTAGCACAGAGGAATATTACAGACCACCTAATTCTTGAAAATTATATGCAAAAATAGAATTGTTGGAAAGTTTTTACAAAACTATAAAATAATATGAAAGATGAGTTCAGTAATGTTCCAGAGAAGTGAGTTTTAGATTTTCATAAGTTTTTGGCAAGTGTTTTGTGCTTGGTTCAACGTCTATTTTCTTTTTTATATTATACCATCAAAGTAAGTCAATTTCACATTATATTCTTTACTTCTTTGGTCTGTGACTGACTTTGATATTCTTATTGTAGGGTCAGCTCTAAGAAGTCAGAGCTTTCCCCAAAGACAAAGTTTTATCATTTCTTCTAGGTCTGCTGACCCAGAAAAATTATAAAACAGCAAGTAATATGAACAAAGTAGACATTTAGTCCAGAAAAAATTTTAAAAAAAGTACAGATCCCAAGACAGAAATGCGGTCAAGGACAGAGACATTGCTAAGGAGCAAGGAGAAAGGAATTGCTGGGGGAGGGAAAAAATGTCCAAAACAGCCAAGGCCTGCAGATAAAGCAGTGGGTGAAGTAAAAGAAGGAATATTTTAATTTTTGAAATATTTCATCCCTGTACCTCCCACCTATGCTTCTTTTTAATGCTGCAAAATAAAATGTAGTAACAATATGCAAAGGAATCTTTCATTAAAAATAACTGTGACCAAGCAGAAAAGTCTTTCAATAAGATTTATGTTCTTGAGTGAGATAAAGTGTTAAAAATCTCTTCCCAAACTCCTAATTTCTGCCTCAGTGATAAAAGTGACTCTGATGTTTTCAGTTTTCCTGTTAACATACTCAGTTTGAGATATCTTTCTGTCCACTTGAGTACTTCGAAGGTACCTTTCATTTTGTTCAAACAGGCAACCTAACCCAAGCATTTCTTACAAATTTTGTTATGTAATAGATGATACTTCATCATCTTAAGCAGGCTATTCACTCCAGTTAAAGAATGCTGTTGATTTTTCAGTGTTTGTGCAGCCATAGTAGATCTGATCTAAAACTCATTTAAATGAAAGACATCTATTGAATCTGTGGGCTTCAGGGCATAAACCAGTCATCCTTTCACTGACTCACTGAAATGCTGTAGTCAGATATATGATTCATGTTTCTTTCCAATGCCTTGGACTTGAATGTGGTTATTCAAGGAGTTAGTAATCACAATTTTATAAATAAGGAATGTTATAAGAATGCAGATATATGGACTCAGTATTGTTCTTTCTGTAAAATACAATTATTTTAAACAGTGAAATACAGATTAAAAAAGAAATGAAAAGAAAAATTTCAGAAGGACAGATAAAAGCTGTGTTAAAATTGCTGGTCAAAACTGGAATTTGCATGTATTTGCTTTCACAATAATTGATGTTAGGAAAACAAGAAAAGTAGATAAGGTGTTCACTTGCAAAAACAGATAACCAAGAAAGTGTCAAAGAGATTTAAACAGAGAAGAAATCTATAGACCACATTTTTTATTACATTGGTGTTTATTGACACTACCATGAGGATTTATTAGCTAGATTTGTAAAAAGTGACAGCAGATTTGGTAAATGTGGGTGTAGATTATTTTGGAAAAGGTATACTAATAAAATATGTGGGGGGAAAACCCCCAAAAACTATAAACCACCAAGGTGAAAATCCCATTGTATAAGATCTGTTTTTAATTTCAATAAATAAATGGTTTGTCTAGTTATGGCTATATGAGGAAAAATATCAATAAAGGAACAGACATCTACTTGCTTTTACTGATTTGTCACACCCTCCAGTTTACTAGAAAAATACATTAATATTTTTCCTATTTATTGCTCATTAATATTCCTTTATGTATTCATGAACTAAATGACTAAATTTAGCAAGTAATGCAATCTCTATTTTTTTTTTAATCCTGATTTTAAATAAGGCCTTATATTTTAGAAAATGGTTATATTTTCATTTTTTCAGCTTGACTCTTTGTTTATCAATAGTTACTTAAACAGCATCATTAAAGAGTTTTATCTTGCTGAAGTAAACCCTGTGCTGAAAACATTAGTGGAGTTGCATAGTACATGTCATTTGAATCAATAACTCATTTGAATATGAAAAAGTATTTCCCTGAGAATTATTTCAGAACACAAGAAGGTCCTTTCTCTTTTGCTTGGTTTTTAGGAACTTCACTATGGTCCTCTTAACTTTGTAGAGGGAAAAGAAAGTTGAGTTACAGCAAAGATAAGGAGGCCTTCAAGTTTATAGAGCAGATTTCATTCCTTCCTTGCTAGACAGCTAATGTGAGGAATGATTGCCATCTGTGAAACCTCTAATCTGCCCCACCAAGATAAATAAAATTGGGAGCAATCAACATTTTCAGGATACCCTTCACACTGTATCACCCGTGGCCAAATTACCTGTTTTCATGAGATTAAACCATGCTTTAGTATATTTCTGAAAGGATGTGATAGAAACACACTGTACAGCCAGGGTACGAGGCACTGGTATTTTAGACTTACATAGAGTAAAGCTTTAAACTGAATTTTTTTCCCTGTCAGAGGAAGAAATGATGAACCAAGAAATCTGTCTCTGCAATGTGTCAGAAGGTGATCCTAAGGAGGAGAAGTATTAGTAGAAAAAGGCACTCTGCCTTAGTTTCTTAGATATGTACAAGTAGCATTGCTAGAGGGCAATTTCATACCCCTGTGAAGAAACCTGAGTCAAAAATCTCATGTCACAATTAGCAGCAGCATTTCTGTGAACTGCTTAAGTTGCAGCAACGGGAACTACATTTGGGTGTACCTTTCTATTGGAAATAAAAAGAACTCTTTGATTCTACTTTCCTTGGAAACCTTGCAAACAAATTTTTCAGTCCCAGACTGACCCTTCTGCATGTGACAGAATAATTTCCTGATAGTCCTTGTTTCAAGGCCACTAAGTGATGAATAGGCCTCTTCTGTCACTGCCATGCAATTGCCAATCATTCTTACTCCTTGTTTTTAAGCGGGTAACACCATGGAATGCCAAATCTATACCCAGTGATAGATGTGTGCCACAGAAAGCCCCTCATTCCTAATCAGCCAGACTGGCACTGTCGGAAATGTGCCCTCAAGTTCCAAATGCGTAAAATTCCATAATTTTATGGAATAAAAGGAGCTGCTAATCAGGACAGGAAAGGGCTGGTGCATTCCCAGATCTCAGTTCAAGAAGGAGTCAGGATGTAGTTAGGGCATGAGATTGGACCTGAAGGCTCAGAAATGCAGAAGGGGACAGGTAAGATAAAGCCCCAGAGTGTGCAGGATAGTGACCTGAGAATGGTAAACTCCTTAATCCTTAAACATAGGATAAAAATGTGATGTTTTCAGTGCCTACTATATTAATCAATCATAAATACCTTTCCTGTCAATTCTTCACTCTCAGTACAACTGGAAATTACAAATTTAAAAAAATAAATTGGAGAGTTTGAAAAATCAATTATTACTACTAATGAAGTAGAAGCTAAAGATTTAAACTCTCTTATTTTGCTATGCACGTTCCTGCAAAAAGATGTATTTTGAATAAAAGAAACTGAATATTTGTATATATATATCTATATATATATACTATGCATATTTTTGTTGAGGATGAATTGTAGGACAGAGAGTTGACACACAGCCAGAGTGTACATATAAAAATCACAACATTAGCCTTCTCAGTTCTGAGAGTCCAATGTCACACTGTTGATTCTTCCTAAAACATACAAGAGCACATTACTGTCCCATATGAATCACTACTTGTTCCCCAGCAGAGTTTACTGCCACATACTATGTCCCTTCCCCACCAGTCAGGATGCAGGTCATTCTGTGCTGGTTTGGTTGTTTTTTTTTTAACTTTGAAGGAAGATGGAGAGTTTCTATGCAGTAAAAGTTACATACTAAAATGGCTGAAATAGTTTTATGAGTAGTTACCTGGCAGTTTTTATTTTAGCAGGCTAAGCAAAGAGTATGAAGGTAAGAGAAGAGGACAGAAAGAATACTAACATGAAAATGAATAATTTTATGAGTTTTAGAGGACTTGGTTGTAGTGATAGTGTGCACCGAGATATGCAGTACCTACAGAAAGTCATAGTCAATGGTTAGGAGTAGATAATATTTAATATTTATATAGTGTTTCACAGCTTCAAAGAACTATGCAAACATAAATTAATTAATCCTCAGGATTTTAAGATCTCTATTTAGATAGGTAGATTCCTCGCAGAAAGTTCTATGTAACACAGATGATTACATCTACTTACAAAATAAGACAAACAACAGCAATAATATCACTGGCTTTGTGATTCTGTTATGCACTGTTATCCCTCTTTTGCTGATGGAAAAGCTGAGGTTTAGCTATCAGGAAATTTCTGTGAGGCATGCCAATGAGACCTGAAATTAAATTTTGGAATGGCCTATCTTTTGACTCTTATTTTCTGCCTAGTAAGTAGACCTGAGGAACAATATAGTTTAGTGATGTAAGACAGATAAGCAAATTTAAATTAAAAAGTTCAGCATCATGATATGCCTTTTCCCAGAAAACTTTCATCCCAATTGTGCAGTTTTGTGATGCTTTTTGAAATTTACATCAAAAGTAATGTTGGGAAAATATACAGGAAAAACATGCATCATAATATGGTCAGATTCTGACCATTATCAAAGAATTGACCTGTTGTTGTTTAAAAGGGCCTTGCTAATTTATCTGTTTGGTGACTTTGAATTGAAATTTATTTCTTTATTGTCTATTGTTTCAGATTTTCAAACTCATCTAACATGTTCAATAAAGTGTGATGTGATGCAGAAATGTCCACCAGAGTCTTCAGAGATCCTGTAATAACACTGATCTCGATTAGGAGTTAACTTAGAGGCCTGATGATAATTAAAAATGTCAACATCATTAAATATTTAATTTCTCAAATATGAAAGAAGAGGCTGAGTCTCATATTTGAATAATGTACATAACAACCATCTAATTTTGATGATTGAATTGATGACACCTGGGATGTCTAAGTTTTCGGGTTTTTTCTTTCTAGTCCATTAAGTGTCATACCCAGAGAACATCTCAAACCCTATCAGTGTATGGAAGTTCCACTATGGGAATTGAAATCCAGAAAATATGAGCAACAAAATCTTATTGAGGTTGTTCACATCTTTTGTTTTAAGTATGATGGCAGCTGATATAGACAGAGCACAGAGAACTTTTCTCACTTTATTGTTCTCACTTGACTCCTGCTAGGAAGATAAATGGCAATGTTGTCAGTCAAAAATATTTTAATATTAAGTTTTTTCTCAAGTGGGACCAAATGGTATTACAGCTTTGCATCAATTATCTTATTACTAGATTTTTGGAACTGTAAATTGTGTTTTCCAAAATTAACTCAGTTCTACAGAACCAACCATTAATATTGCAGCCTGCTAACTTCCTCTCTTACTTTAATTTATCTCTAATTTACAGAAAAATATCCCATTGGTAAACCAAAAATAACCAAGGAGTACATCCAAGAAGACCCTTCATGGCACAGGTAACTAACTTAAATTCAATTTTGAACATTTGCCACATAATTTAAAATGCTAAATCTTTCAAGGTTTACATTATAAATGTTCTTCTGATGTTATCAGCTGGGGTTTTGGGGAAGGAGGTAGCTGCCTTTTATTTTTACAGGAATATCGTAGTATATAGACCAAACATTTTGATATTAGATACTTATATTGTTTTGTTAGAATTGCTGTAAAGAGTTAAAAAACACTATGGCCTAGGATAATAACTCGTGGGAAATTCAGCTGTCATGGGACGAGAAGGGAGGTCTTCTCATGAATTAATAAATAGCTTAAATAGTAGGATTAAGTGATCAGCTTCAACAAAAGTAGAGGTTTAACAGCAGAGTCCCTTAGGGAGCTCTGCTGGGATATCTACTGCTCAACATAAATGATCTAGAAAAAGAAGGGAATAATGAGGTGACTAAGTGTTCTGATGATAAAAAATTCTTTAAAATAATAGTGATGAAAACTGACTGCCAGGAGTTGCAGTGGATTTCAAGGTATCAACCAACTATTGGGACAAAGAGCAAATGATTGTCACTGTGGACAGGAGTAAGATAACATGAATGAAAGAGGTAAAATATCTTTATTATATATACAAAGTGATGGTCACTAACCAAGCTGTTATCATTCTGATGAGATATTTAATTTTCATTGCCCATAATCCTAGGAAAACATTAATAGCCCGACACTCAGTGACAGGCAAAGGCTAAGTAGAATAAGAAAAAAGCTGCAAAGGGAAAGAGCAGAGAGGAAAAGAGACCATCATTATGGTATCATGTACAGTTACGGGTCGGTCATATCCTGAATTACAGATGCATTTCAATTTCCTCAGCTGCAAACCAGGACTTTCAAAAGGCAGGGCTAAAAAAACCCCTAAAAGTATGGATTGCTCTCAGGACTAAACAAACCCTGGCATACTGGCTTGGCAAACCAAACTTTAGATATTTAAAATCATGAACAGAGAACAAATAACAATTATTTATATTCTTTCACATCAAAATTAAGAAACCTGGAGTAAGCAGACAGAATCATTAATACTAAAATACATACTTTTTCAGTACAATTGTGGAGTTTGTTGCCATTTGTTGCAATGCTTTGGATCTTTAATGGGCTTAAAATCTGCATCATGGAAAAGGGGCCCAGACAGGCTACTCTTACAATGCATAATTCCAGCCTCCAGCTGAAATGCAGGGTGAAGGAAGGCATAAGAAATAACTGAAGAGGTCGTACTCTGTCCTTTCTCATGTATCAGAAGCAAAAAGGTAGGCTTGATGAAAGTTTCAGTAAAAGTGATTTTATTATCTTGTGTGGTTTTTTTTCTAATTGCAGCATGAATGCTTATCATCTGTGAAATGGGGCTAAAAATACATACTACTCTTACTTTGGAGGCATGTTAAGATTTGAGATTTTCTGTGATGTCCTTAAAGGTGAGTAAGGTACAGAAGTGGCGGGTTCTGTTTGATTGCAAAAATACTCTGACATTTCCTTGTGATTAAATTATTTTAAATGTCTTCTAAATAGCTTGGAGACAGCTTCATCTAGTTATAGTGACTTCTAAGGAGAAATGATTTTGAGTAGAAATTCTATTGGCAAGCTCATTCAACACTCCATCATTTGTGTTTATTGAGGTGAGGGCTGTTAATGCTCTCTTTAGGCCAGCCTCTGCCTACATACACAGAAATCTATAAAATCACAATTAAACAGCATTTTGGTGCAAATAAATGGCAAGCATTCTGCTATTCCCAAGACATTTTAGGGAATTTTCAGACACCTGTTTCCCCTGTTCTTAGCAAAGAGGTAATGGATCCTGATGACACATTCTCTGCTGCTGGAGCAACTGTCGCGTTTTCCATGGCCTCTTTGTGCAGCTATTGCTCAAATATCTGCCTGGTGAGTTCTTTTCTAACTTGCTAATGAAGGAGGTGGAGAAAGGAGTCATCGTGCCTATTACTTGGCATGCAAGCAACTTTTTCTAGGGAGTATTATCCTGACCTGTGAAAGTAATATGACCCTATTCCCCGTAAAAGATGACTGCTGTGGCCTTGTTCAGAGGTATTCATCTCTGCTAAAAACTTCTGGAATTTACTCTCTAGGCAGCTTGAAGGCTATTTAACTAAGAGGTTTTCTAATGCATCATAATTACACAAACATCTGCGCAGAGCAACCTTGTACTGAGCGACCCAAATTTTTTTCAGCTGTTCACCAAGGCTCAACACTCCTCATCTGAAATTTAGTGGTCTAATGGTTGAGCATAGGATGGAGTGAAGTAGAGATGGGAATTTGAAATCAAAGACATTTAAAGAAAAGTGCCCAGATATAGCTGTTCACATTATTGATTTTGATATAATTTTACAACATGGTTTGTAATATGAAACGGCTTGATTTCAATGTAAGGGCAAAACTAGAACTAGACATAATGTAATTTACAGATGTTCTCTTCAAATTATACTAAAAAAACCCAACAGATTATTTGTTTGACTCAATATATGGATTGAATTGCACTCCACAGTACCGTGTGCAAAGTGTATTTTTAAAGATTATTTTTTTCCTTTTCCAAATTGTTCAGATGGTTTTTAGAGTCATAAAATTGTTTCCAAATTGCAAAGCTATTCTTTATCAAAGATATTCCTAATATCACTTAATATTCCTGATATGAAACAGTCTTTTAAAATATAAATACTCAATGCTGAATTTGAAAGTTAATCACAGTGATTTTTGAAAATGTATTGAATGATCCATTCTGTCTTGAGCCACCAAATAGAATTCATTTTTAGATGGGCAATAACTCTTCCCAGATATCTGATCTTCTTTCTAAAACTTGCTAAGAACAGCATAATCTTAAAAGTAAATTATATCCTCAGTTTTTCTCAGATAATTAACATTATCTGATATTCTCAACATAGACTAATCAAACATGTTTAACAATATTAACACAGAAGATATCTTTCATTCACACCAACTCACAGGATCTTTTTGTTTGAAAATCTAAGCCTACTAATGAGTTTAACCATTGGGATTATTTAAAGAACACGCTCTTTCAATTCAGCATTACTGTAATTTCTTTTAAGAACCACATTAATACTGGAAGTCAGAATGTTCAAAATTCTCACAACATTAAAGCAACTAAAAATCCATGTATTGACTAAAAGTTTATGACCTGAAGTTGGTGTGAAATTGGAGAGATTACTTTGAATCATATTAGAATTTCTGTGAGAACATATATAAGAGAAATTATAGGAATTCAAGAAAACACACTATCCTGCCCAGATTTCTCTCTACAGAAGTGTATTCCTCCAGAATAAAAGGTCAAAACCAGAGTGATAATTTTCCAGGGTACTCTAAGAACCTCCTATACCACGAAGGACTTCCAATGCTAAGGTGATCCCTCTGTACTTAGCATGCTTAATTTGATTTTTTTTCACCCATATTTGTCCAGGTTCTTTTTGAATCCATAAAAACATTCAGCATTACTTTTTATAAAATTATGTGTCATCACAAAGACTAGAGATTTAGCTCAATTTCCTCTGTCTTGGTTTCTAATCTGTTTAGTAAACAATCTGACTACTACAAATCATGGGCATAGAGAACATCATTACAGAAACCCAAGCTATTAAACCATGAGGCTGACAAGGGATTAATTCCTAAAAATTGCCTAAGGCTTTCAGAGGATTTTAACAGTTTGGAATTAAACTGATGCAGTGGTTGCTGCTCAGTCATGATGTGCTTTGTCCCAGAATGTGACTTGTGCAAAAAGCCTGCAGTCAGAGAAGGGTGATACTAAGCTAAAGCAGAAGAGGTTTCCTTTTTAAGATTTTCTTCAAGAGTTTCAGATCTCACACAAAGTCAACAATCCTATCCAAGTCAGAAAAAGTAAGCAAAATATTTCTATGTTGTACTCACTGTGCTGACAAAGACAGGCTTTTTTCATACATGTGAAGGAAACTGAAAACACTCTTTGTCCTACTTGTTGTCAAAATTCCTTTTAGTTTTAGGATACTGCATTCAGTTTTACTGTTCTCTGTATTCTTTACTTTTCATTGAAGTATTCAGTGACTGTTTTAAATGACTATATAGACACAAATCTTCTAGAATATATTTTAAAATTCTCAAAAACATGCTCTGAAAACACACACCTATTCAGACATAAGTCTGGAATAAATAACATCAGGCACAGCACTACCCAACAATAAGACAAAGCAATAGTCATACTGGACTATGGGGGTCTGTTTCATTGGAGTTTCTCAAAAGTACAAGTCTGCACCCAAAAAATGTTATGATTTCAAATGCATGGCTGCAAAGCACAAAATTGTTATGCAAGAGAAATATTATGGCATTGACCAAAGAGTTAGGTTATTTAAATTAAAATAGCAGTTACCAAACGTATCTCTTTGGTAGAATTCTGGTCCAGATACATGATACCCAGTTTGACATTACTTTGTAGGCTGTGAACTATAATTTGAGTTATATATATTTTTTCTTTAAATGCTAAACCTCTTTGAGCACAGTTTCCCTTGCAGATTTTCTCTTCCTCTCAGCTTGCCACTATTTGACTCTCAAATTGAATAAGTTTGAAGAATCTGCATATGGTATAAAAAGACTTCATGATTAATATTTAATTCAGAATCAGTTGTAGCATTCATAACCAGAAATATTCTTCAATTTTATAACTCTCAAAGTGAGATATTTTCAATACCATTAATTCATTTTCTTTCATTATTTAGCCTACACTGTGAATTATCTTATGCCAATACCAGCATTATATGTACATATAATACACTAAAGAAATTTTATTTCCATATGACAGTAAAACTTTTGGGTTTGGGACATTAGAAGGGTATTCATTCTCTGATTTTAAACAATGATATAAATAACAAACCAAATAAGATCTGTCAATTTTTGACACTTTACTTCATCAGCTTGGGTTTGACTGGAAGGCAGTTTTTGAAACAGACATCACCTTTCATTAAGTGTGTCCAAAAGTTAATTCATGTATACCCTGTAATTAGACTATAAATGATGCTCATGCTCACAACAGAGTATATTCTGAGTAATAATCCTTCATTTTGTTACTGATAGCTGTCTAGGTTTTAGGGTCCAGCACTTTGTGCTGCTTAATATTGGGAAAAAAAAGTAAAATTACTCATAGAGGAGAACATCAGAATTAACTCATGTTTATGTCACTCTGAAATTTTCAAATGCAGTGAGCTATCAACTAAATGAAGATATAAGAACACTGGATAATTGTTCCTTTTTGGATTTTAAGTGTTCCTTTTTGGATTTTAAATAGTAAATAGTCTTTCTAATCTGACTGAAGGAAAGTGATGATGCTTTTAGCAGCAGATGGGAAAAGACAGACAATAGTATTTCGGAGCAGTACAGCTTGTGCTGCGTGCTTGCAGCACAGCTTGTTCCACAGCACTGGGGGCAAATAGTTCTACATCTGAAAGCTCTTCAGGCCTTTAGGGGCAACATTCCAGATCTCCAAGAAAAAAAGAGATTGCCTAGGAATAAAGATACTGGGGTGTGGGAGAAGCAGACACAAGTCAAATAGTCAAAGATGAGGAAGAAATCTGGGTGAATTAATTTTCTGTAGTGAGAATATCTCAAAGACTCCAGCTAACTACACTCTGGCAATTTGTATTTGTAATTTTTGTCAAAACAAAGCATTTTTGAACCCCTTGGAAAACAGCACAAATGTTAAAAATAATGCAAAAGTCACTAGAGGGTTACAAAACTGAAGAAGTCAGTGAAAAAATTGTATCACAGGTTTTCCGCCCATAAAAATATCCTTGGATCATAATTACCTTCTGAATTGTCAGCATGGACTTATCATTAGCAACAATTTTACAAAATGTAGTCGTGCTTTCAAACCTCAAATTTTGTACCAACAGATCTTGACTAGCAAAAATTAAAGTACTAGAGGGAACAAATAATATGTACCTAACTTGGAGACTATCACAACTTGACAGACAGTTCTGCAAGACAGATATATTAAATACAAACAGATTCATTTCTAATGAGGGCACAGACACAAAATTAAATACTTTGATCTCATTAAAAGCTCTATGCCACAATAAAAATAAGTAGCCATATCATATTTCAATAGGTAACAAAAGCCTCCTTACAGAGTATGCTCTGAAACTACAAGAAGTTGATTAACTTAAGTTTGTTATAACTATCCTTGCTGAATCAATGTAAAACCATTGCTTACTGTCATAAAAGATTTCAAAAATATTCTACCTTCAACACATTTTCTTCATTGTGTCATTTGAGGTGGAGACATTGATTTACCCCATTTCTTTAAGCAATACTTAGGCTAGGAGAATTCAAGCTAAGAGAAATCATCCTCTCATGAGATTCTTTTAAGGAGACTGAAAAACAGGAACAGATCACATTCAAGCTTGCCTCAGAGAAAACAGGAAAGCTGTTTCTTTTAAGTAAAATTTAGCCAAAAAACTACATTAAACAGTTTTGCATAAGTCAAATTTTCTACAGACAGTTCTTGTATTTAAACCAGTAGAATCAAACAGTACAATTAACAGCCTGTTATATATAAGCTGCCTTTTCAGTGGCCTTTGATTGACCAACACATTTGATATATAGATCATCCTGAGTTGTAAGGAACCAATCAGGGCCATTGATTCCAGCTTCTGACCCTGCACAGACCATCCCAAGGGTCCCATGTGCCTGAGAGCATTGTCCAAACCCTTGTAGAGCTCTGTCAGATTTCCCACTGCCTTAAGAAGCCTGTTCCAGTGCCCACCCCCTCTTTGGGTGAAAAAACCTTTTCCCAATATCCAGCCTAAACATGCTCTGACACAAACCCATGCCACAGCAAAAGAACTTGGAAAAAATTCAATCTCTACAACAATTGCATCAAGAGCTCCTGTATTTCTAAAGTGTAGGTTATAAATATTAGACTTATAATTCATTCCTTTATTAATCATTAATTGCATTTAAATTAGTATCCAGTTAATAAACAGTGTTTTCAATAATTAACATTAATAAGTAAAGTATCAAATAGTGGTAGTATTGTGGTGTGCTGGTTTGAGATAGAACCCACATCACATATGGTTTACTTCTTCTCCACACCTTTGCAAGACTATAATAGTGAAATAATTGTTTGCAAAAGACCCAATTACAAGTACTAAATCAGATTCAATAATTTTTAAGATAGATCAAATAGCATATATTTGCATTTCTTGAATTCAAATTTGTAAAACATTTAACATTTGGATGTTTAAAAAATTATTTTGAAATACCTAATTAATATGGGTTTCACTCATTGAGTTCAAAACACTGAGTAAAACATAATGGCTCTTCTAGAAATGAGAGAAGTGGAGGATGGCATAGGACAGATATACTGAACATCTCCAATAGCTTGGGAGGAGAAACAACCAAATATAACCATGAGTACTAGTTGAGAAGTTCTTCTGTGTACAGAGCACACTGCCTCTTCCAGTGGAGCACTATTTTCTTTTCAATTGAAGATTTGTATTATGGGATCTGCATCATATCTTACTGAACTGGAACTCCATTTCAAATCAAACATTAGTTAAAAGAGATCATGTACTGAAAGTAGCTAAAAATGCAATTATCAGTTTTGAGGGTTTTTTTGTGGTTGCTGTTTGAGTGTTTAAAGGTCTAAAAATTCATTAGAAACAAATATGTGGTTTTATGACTAAGATAGTTCTGCCTTCAGTGATGGCAGAGGAAAAGCTTTGCAAACTGGAATTTATGACTAATAAATTTGTAACCAATGACATTTAAATCTCTTGCAGGTGAATGGTATCTCTAGTATAGTTAATATGGGGTAGCTCTTGGACAAAGCTTGCTAGTAATAAGCATAATTTAATGAGGAAAGTTATGTATGTGGTTCCTATAACTGTATTTAAGCATTACAGTCACAGTAAATTTAGTTTAAAAGTATTTACTTAATGACCTGCAAAGCACAGTTAGGTGTACTCTGCTACTATGAACAAGAAGGTGAAAAGTAAAAGTTGAATTTCTTGAAGCAACTAGACTTATCATTCTTTTAACTGTAAGCACAATAAACAGCCACTATAACTCTTCATTAACACATTATTATTATTATTATTATTATTATTATTATTATTATTATTATTATTATTATTCTTATTATTATTATTATTATTATTCTTATTTCTATGTATCACTACATAAAAATATGGCTTGTTTTTAATGGTTTCGTTAGTGTAATGTTTATTTCTTGTATCTTGAATTAGAAAATGTAAATGTATTTTAGCAGTACATGGTATTTTATCTATGTAGTAAAGGCATTTTATTAAAAGCATTTATAAACTTGCTTTCTTTTGTTCATTATGGCTTTGGAAACTTGATATAAAACTTGGAACCCAATTTTTAGGTGTACATGCTAGTCCTTCCTTCATTACTTTTCTTTCTAGTTAAACATTTTCACTTCCTGTCAATGTACTACAGGAGACAGATGAAATGAGACAGTGCCAAGGTAAAAAGAAAGGAAGAGAATAGAAATTAATTAAGCAACAACTCATTTTCTATTAAAGTAGCCACAAATGGGAATATTTTATTTCAAAGCAAAGTTTAAATTTATTTGCAAAGAGTTTCAGGCATTCAGTAGTGGAAAATTAACAAAGAAGGAACCCGGATGCACCTCTGAAGACCTAAACTGTTCTTTCTGTGTTTATAGTTGCACTTGAAAATTGTCCTGCTGAAGTTCATAGGGAGTCATGGGATGAAAATGTAAACTCTCAAGTATGTTAGGTACACTAAGTAGTGCTGTAATGACAGATTGCACTTTCAAACTATGTTTTTTTCTTTAACCTTTACAATTTAAACCTACAGAGGTATGTAATTTCATAGAAGTAGAAAAAAAAAATTCAGTTGGGCAGATTTGTACAGAATACTATTTACTTCTATTGAAATATATTGACACCCTGCAGTTTAGCTTCTCATATACTTTTGCTGATTCAGGAATTAGATATTGCACAATTTATCAGTCATTATTAAGATTTTCATAGCTTCTGAAGAGATTTAGTCACATTTATTTCCCTTCCATTGAAATGTATGTCTGAAATCCCTTAAATAGCATTAAAAACAACATTTTTTAAAAATCTATTAATACCTAATTTCAACATATGTAATAGTTCAAACAAGAAAATGAAAACAGATGAAAATACTACACTCATTTCTACTTTCATGCGTAAGTGTAGAAACACAGTTTTCTTCTATTGTATTTATTTTGTGGTATAAAGGTTAAGTGCTATCTACTATAATATAATTCGAGATTCCTGAATAGCTGGGTTATTATTCAATTAAATCCCTTAATGATAGGCACAAAGCAAGCAGAAACACTTGTGTTATTGAAGGGAGATTCAGAGAGCAGATTCTTCCTCTCTACTCAGCCCTAGTGAGGTCATGTCTCAAATATTGTGTCCAGTTCTGGTCTCCACATTCAAGAATGACAAAGAGCTACTGGAGTGAGTTCAGCAGAGGCCACAAAATGATTAAAGGACTGGAGAACCTCTCTTATGAGGAGAGACTGTGGGAGCTGGGCCTGTTCAGTCTGGAGAAGTGAAGCCTGAGAGAGGATCTCATCAATGCACATAAATATGTCAACGGCAGGGACCAAGAGGAAGGCAGCAGACTTCTTGGTGGTGCCCAGCAGTAGGACAGGGGCAACAGCCACAGAACAGAACTCCAGACTCCTCACGTCAATGTGAGGAAGAATTTCTTCATATTGAGAGTTGCAGAGTACTGGAACAGTTGCCAAGGGAAGTCATGGAGTCTCTCTCTCTGGAGACATTCAAACCCATCTGGGCATGTTCCTGTGCCGCTTGCTCGAGGTGACCCTGCCTGGGCAGCAGGATTGGGCTGGATGATCTCCAGATGTCCCTTCCAACCAAACTATTATGTGATTCAGCTTCTGAGTGTTGAAGTGAAACACAGATGGACTCTATTGGGAAGGCATGAACCAGAATTTGCAAAATCAGCAGAGTTTTAGTGCCAGGTGTGAAGCTGTGAGGCTTCAGGTACCATTATATCACAATTGCACTTCTGGAGTACTGACGCATGTATTACTCTTAACAGACCGTCATCATAGCAAAGTGGAGTTGGGCTCTCGTGTGGATAAGTGGCACCTGTAGTAAAATCAATAAGAACACAGTGAGTTTCATTTTACATGAGGAGCTTTTGCAGTGCTATCAGCAATTGCTTGCTCAAGCACTATGGTTTCCAGAAGGGCCACTTACAGGAAGGACAACCAGCCATGTTGCCATGAACAAAGAGAGACTGAATTTGACTTTCTAACTTAAAAGCAATTTATCTAATGAATTATTCTGAATGAGAAACAATGAAATTACACTAAATGAAAAAAATAAAAGGAAAATTACTGTGATTTGCAATCTGCTGTTGCAAAACAAAGATGACCGATAAAATGTATATAATTTTACATGCAAATGGAATATAATCTAGTTATATGCACAAAAAATGTGCAAACATATAATGTTCAAATTTATTATAAATTGGTTTAATAATGTTTTACTTGTTCTTCATATATTTCCACAGATTAAAAAACTAATCTTATTCCTTACCAGAATAAAGTAAAGAGATTTTCACAATGAAAATCTGCAGAGAATCCCACCCTAAATTAACTTCAAATTTAACATATCAACAAAACCATATCTACTGAAGCACTGATGTTTGTCTTTCCTAACTGTAACAGTCAATGTAAAATGTACAGTTTAAGCTACTTGGCCAAAATTCAGGTTTTCAGTAGAAAGACTGTGTTTGCACAATTCTCCCCACACTTCAGAACTGAAGAAATACCTTTCTCTTCTGATCAAAAAAGAAACTCAAATTAAACCCTTTTAGTTCTTATGTAAGAAGATTTTACTTCTTAAGATTCCTTATTTGCATTTTTCCTCATTGTGAATTTCAGAGACATTCCTCAAATTTTAATTACTGTAAACTTGGCTTTATATATCATTAAAAATAATGTCTCTGGAAAAATTGTTTCTGGACCTCTCAGATAAGCCAGAGGAATCAATGATTCTCCCTGTAAGTATGGACTGCGCTACTGGATCCTCCTCATTTTTATACAGATCTTCACTTTGCATTCCCCATGTTTCCATTAATGAGCCAAAACTTGTCTGGTTAGCCAGAAAATTGAGTTACTTTTAATGCATTGCTTTGAAGTCTTTGAAAGTACAGTCATAGACTGATATTATATACAGCTTTGGAGAATTAAATCTGCCCATTTCTTGAGACCATCCCTCCACTCCAGCTTTTTTAAGTTTCCAGGTGTTACTGGTTATCTTATATTTATAACATTTTCTGGATGCATGAACCACTACAGAAATTCTTTTCTTTAGCACAGTTTCAAACAATTTTCTTTTTCCTAAATTAATTTGTGATGAAATGACCATGGGTGTGCAAAGCCATGTTTCAAGAAAAAAACTAAAAGCAGAGCTACAATAATAATCCTACAAAAAATTTCCAATCAATAAACCACTTTTCTTCCAAGTAAGCATTAGCACTAAACTGGCACAGCCTTTATAGTTTTTTATTATAGCTATAACCCTTTTAACTAAGGCTTATTATTTGTTCTTAGTTGACCATTTCTTCCTCCATGTCAGTAGAGCTGACTTCTTAGTGTGACCAGAAAATTTCTCACATATAAGAAATACTGAATAAGAGAAAATTTAGAAACAGCTTTGTTTCATTTAAAAATATTCAGTTTTTCAGCTTAACAGATTCACTTGTGTAATTGTCATAACAGGAAAAAATAACTTCGAAACCAGACATGTTTGGGGAATTGGCCACGTCTCTCTCTCTCTCTCCTGGGAGCCTGCTCCAATATTTGACTATTTTGTCTCCAAAGAAATGTTTTTGCTTGTCCAGTCTGAGCCTCCCTTAAAGCAACTTTGAGGCTCAGTATCTAAGGCTTCTAATACAGAATATATCAGGAGACACTGAAATTTTCTCTGCATGGTTAATTGACTATCAATAGGGTTAGGGAATGGGAGGAAGTGGTGGTGACAGTTTTTTGGGGGGAGGTTATTATTTGATGTTGAAAAGGTGTCAACAAAATTGTAGGGCAGATTTATCTGGGCTAGAATAAATGTGAAGGGATAGCACTTCTGTGAACAAGACTTTTAACTAACACATATTATTTGCCTTTGAACATGTGTTCAGTTAAATAAAAAAATAGAAGGTGGATGATAATGTGTCCTTGGTATTATTTAATAACCTTATTACTGGCCATTACATTAAAGTTAAAAAGGCAAACAAAAACAAGGAACATGTCAGCCTTTCTCATAGCAGTGATCCTTTTCCCTCTGTGGGCCAATTTCCCTATCTTCCCCTCTCTGTCCTTCTCCAAAAGGGAAATTATGAAAGAAGTCATGATAGAATGATTTTATTCCAAGTATACTATTTTTTAAATATTTTTTTAGCACTTCTATGTGATTAGCCTAAGGGGTATACTCACACATGCCATGAAAGGCAAATCCTACAAGGACAGTAACAAAAATACTGCTAATTCTGAGGATTTCATTTCCTTCATCTTAAAAGACAAATCTCCTACCCACATACCAGTCACGTACTCATACACTATTCTGCAAAGCCCCACAAAAGTAGTTTGAAAAATACACTAAAAATGGTATGCTTTAACAGTGCAGTTCTATGTCATATCATTTACATCCCAAATCAACTATAAGTTAATAGAAAATAAATAAAAGAACAACAGAAATCTTCAGTTGTTTAATGTTAAAACTGCATATTTTTTCATTAAAAAATATAAATGTACACATATTTTACTATTCCATACTAGGACAGATGTAATTTCCCATAAGTAACACTGCTTGTCAGGTTTTCTTACTTCGAAAGATAAATGTCTATTTCTTCTACTGAGTGACTATTAGAACAGGAATGACCACCCAACAAACAGCTATTCATGTTAATCTAGGTCTGTGTTATCACTCATTTATGAAATAATTTATAATCGTGTCATTCTCTAGCTGGATTTTGTAACTTATTTCCAAGTTTTTGACATAAAAAGAGGTAAATAGTGAGAAAACGAATCAGCAATATCAATGTCTTCCACAACTACCAATTTGTCAAAACAACTATGTAAATCTCAAAGGTTGCCCACTTTTTACTGTCAAAATCATCAAAATACATTCTCATTTCAAGTAGATTTTGGTTTGGTTTTTAAGCAGAAGATTTCTCTTTGCTTGAAAATTTGGGCTGGTTATCAAAGAAGACCAGGTTGGTGTAGACAGCAGGCTCTAATTCTCTGAACTCAGGATCACTCCAACAAATGGGTACTAAATATAGAAATATTATTTTGCTGTACTTCAGCCCAAAAAATTCTATAACAGCATGACCACATCTATTTTTTATGACTGAAACTGTTTTCAATGAGATCCATACTTAAATACTCTTGCACTACTCTGGGGAAAGGACAATTGGATATTAAAGATGCACCAGGAATTTAGGATACTCACCTTCTTGAAAGTAAGGAATTTTTATTGATTATTATTAATTATTTAATATTCCATTTAATAAATGGAAGAAAGGCTGATAGCATAGCTAATCACATATTATGCAACCTAGAAAAGTTTTATATAGAGATGTACTCTTTACTAAGGCTACTTTCCCATTCATTATTCATTATCCAATCCATTATGGCTTTATAGTTTCATCATGAGTAAGGGAGTCACTTATTGCTGCTTCTGGAAGAACACATTGAGTGATATCCCCTGGCTAAAACAAGGAGTAAATCGTGGTTCAAACAATCTGTGGCTCATTTCAGCCTTTTTTATTAAGGTTAAAGGAGTTGTGTTCAATTATTAGAATTTTAAGAAACAGAAAGCTGGAGTGCATCAGTCAACTAGTAAAAAAACATGGGTAAATGTCCCTGAATATTCCGAATTCTCCAAAGCTGAAAGAATAACTTTCATCATACAGTTTAAAAAAAAATTATAATAGTGAGGCTCAAAGGACTCCCCAATTTTCTTTGCCACAAAAATTTCACCAAAATAAGAGAAGCTTCATGATATTTAAAATTATTGAAGTTGTTTTTTTTTTTT
>VWZN01015194.1:66497-80170 GCA_013396955.1 Regulus satrapa | reverse complement strand
AGGAAGGAAGGAAGGAAGGAAGGAAGGAAGGAAGGAAGGAAGGAAGGAAGGAAGGAAGGAAGATTTTTAATTTTCTCAAAGATTGCACATGACAGAGCTCAGTGATATTTGTATAATCTTTATTTTTACAATGTATTTTCATTAGAATGGAGGTCCAAATCACAATGGACTAAAGCAGTGATCCAAACCTCAGCTATTAAACACGAAGACACTTCAGTCTTCCAAAGTGACATATTGGTGTTTTCTTCTTTTCTGATTATTAGTGATACTGAGTTATTGTATCTGAGAGGGCATGATAAGCCTTTAGTCTGAGACACCTTGGTGCAAAGAGGACTCCTCTTATAATATATATTTTAAAAACCCCACAAAACCCTAAATGTACTGCTGATACCTCAAGAAGACTGACATTGTGAAAAGCTATTTGATCGGATGTAGCGCTGAATCTTTAGTCCTGTATACATGTGACTAATTTGGGGTTAGAAGAATAAAAATTCTAAAGAAAATAAGAAAGACTGTATACCCTCTCTTGTCCCAGACTTCTAATCTGCACAACACCAAGGTTTTCAGTCCCCAGCAGTTTAGCCTGACTTTATTTTTGCCTTTCAGGCTGTACTTTTGGAAATGCAGCAAGATGTGAAGAGAGAACTGTGAAGAGACCTTCTGTGGTTAATATAGTTTCCTCTTATTTCTTTCTCAGAAATGGTTTTAGAAGAAATTAGAAAGGACATTCGCCTAAAGGCAGACACAAGGCACAGGAAATTTAATCCTGTACGGCCAAAGTTTGGCCAGATTATAGGCATTTGAAAACAGGGTCTTTTATATATAATGCAAAGGATTTGGCAACTTCAGCTGTCAGTAGTGGAATACAGAAGTTGGGCATATCATATTTATTGCTGGTTTATGACAGGGAACAGCCAATCAAACCACAGGATTTACACAATGTATATTGACAGCTAACAACAGCCCAGCTCCTTAGAGCCCCTCTGCCAGAAGAGTGCATCAGTCCCATAATTGAGAAATAAGTGCATCACTCCAAGTCAGTAGTCCCTATACTCTGTTGAGCTGAAGCAATTCCATCTCAGTATAGGCATGAAGCCTAATATCATGTACACTAGTAAAAAATACTCTCTTTTTATAATGTGATCAAATCTGAGTTCCTGTTGGGGCAATAACCTGGAGTTTCCTGATAACTTTGCATTTAAAACCTCAATTACAGCTCTATATTCTGCACAGTTTTGCCTCGAATACATAACAGATGTTTATATTGAGATGAATGCTTTGTGGACCCAGAACTGTCATCAGACCTCTCATAATCACATTTGCACCTATGCATATGGTGTACACCTGTGGCTTGTTGGAATTGTACTCAATTGCAGTGTGGGAGGTTTAATGACAGCATAAGATTTCTATTATTTTGTAATATTTTAAATTCACATTACTTTTTAAAGCTTTTTTCATGTTTGGCACATAAAGCGTAATGTAGAAATCCAAGAAAAAGCAAGGTTCTTTTAAAGCTGCACATGCCTCTGTTTTGCATAGAAAAATACACATTTAATTTAGTAATTTATAATAAAATATAATTTCCACATAAGCAAGATTTGAATGTTCTAAGGAAATGTTATGGGACAGGAATAGATTTCTCTGCTAAAGATACACAAAAGAATGCTAAGAAAACCAGCCTAGAATACAAAGCAGAAGTATATCTATACATGTGGGAACTGATGTTTATCTATTAGTGTAAAGCAGACACACCTCAAAATACAGTGCCAGGAAGACAACAAGATCTATATTTTTCTTCTTCCCATTTACAGATACCTCTACTCTTCTGTGAAATGTCTGTGTTGGTTTCTGAACACCAAAACCACCTAATTTTAAAGAGCGAGGGATGAGAATCAAGACTACAGTAGCATATCAGCTCTGCCCTTATAAAGATGGAACAGAAGATGTTTTTGGGAACTCAATCTTTATCATTGCAGAATTTGGTCTGAAACACAGGATAATTGCTGTAATGTATATTTGTCTATGAAGGCCATTCTGAAACAGAAAAAGCTGCATGCAGAAAGAAAACAACTAGTCCCAGTGGGATAAAAGGACCATGACTGTAAATCCTAAATACAAGGATGGCTTCTCTTTGTTGCAGGTTTTTATTACCAAGCACCAGTTTTATTGTACAATGACTGTCTTAGCTCAGTCTGCTGAACAAAGAGTCATCAGTAAGAAAACGGAGTATGAGAAGGAAAATAACAAAGAAAAGATCTTAAAAATCTCTTGATCCCACTAATTCTGATCACTAGTTCTTCACATGACAATAACATGGACAACAGTCTGTTAATGAAAAATACTGAAATCCCAGAGGATCCTTGTTAGGAATTTGGAAACTGTATCCTATGATTTTGCATTCATAGCCTTGCTATTGGCTTAACCCAACACCTAATGAAGCTTCCCTCCTATGAAGTCAATGGGTCAGTGACTAGCACACAAACCAAGCATTTTTAAAAATTTGTATAACTAAAGATAAGAACAATCAGAGTTTCTATGGTTTGCAATGTAAATAGAGAGATCCTACTTTGAATTAATTAAAACAAAACAATTCAAAGAAGAATACAAGGCAGCCAATCTTCTCTAGTCCTTTTACAAAAACTGAATATTAAATTATTTAGTCAAAAATGCATGGGAAGTTCTTTAAAATATTCTACATTGTAGGGTTTTAGTATCAAAATTCCAAATCAATACAATGAAGAGTCACCTGGGAAACTTGAACAATAAATATTTTTCTTTTGCTTTATGATATCCTATATTATGATATCATGCATGATATCCTATGATATCCTGCAACTTCCTACCGATCAATTATGCATGGTAACGAACCAACAGTGAAATCATAGGTAAGAGATATATGCCATAAAGTTAATACTAGCCTTAGTAAGTCTGGGTGCCTTTCCTGCTATGGGATTTTCATGCGTGTCAAGCAAGATGTAGGCTTCTCCAAGCAGTATGAAATCCATCTCTGGAAGTAGAATTGGTTCAGGTACACTCTTAAAGTTTTAAATTATTATGCTGTGTGGCTTATTTGTCAAAATCAACTATAAATTTGCTTTCTATGCTTCTAGGCTTCTTTTGTGTGCAGACAGTTGTACTAAGGATAAAAAAAAAAAAAAAAAAAAAGAAAAAAAGAAAAAAAAAGCCATCATATAATCCCAACCCCTCCAACAATCTACATTTATAAACCCTTCTCTTTAAAAAGGAAATATAAAAATGATGTCTTAATAGCAGAGTTTTATATAAAGTTTTATATGGAAGAGAAAAATGTGCCTATCCCTAGAGGCATAACAAAATTTGATATCCTTAGTTTTTTTCATTCTGGTCTTTATCTCCTTTGTATTTAAATTGTAACTTGTTTGCCATTACTCATGCTGTTTGCCATCTTTTTTTGTTTGGTTGGTTGGGTTTTTTGTTTTGTGGTTTTTTTTTTTTGTTTGTTTTGTTTTATTTTTATTTTTAACTTTCGTATAAAGTAAATTTTTTTTTGTTTCTTTTTTTAAAGAAACACAGACATTAAATAAAGTGTTAAAATCTTCTCTTACTTACAAGTGTGAACTTTGGACTTAACCAGGTAAGCAGAGGATTTATGACAGAAAATAAGAGGCTTCAACTATCTACTTCTGCCAGAAACAAGGATAACAATCTTTTAGCTGTCATCCAGTTTTAAACTCAGAAGAAATGTGAGGACCGTTGCATACAACGATTTTAGTATTTAGTGGAAGCTGCTCTTTGACCTATGCACAGTAGCACAACCTTATAAGGAAAATAGTTTTATGAATAAATTAACCCAGTAATGAGTAGGATCTTATAACATTTTCTGAGAATTTTGGTATAGTATATTGCAGAAGTGAAGAATTAATGACAGGAAAGAGTTTGAAAAGTACTGAGGAGGACCTTGAAATTATAACCATTTAGTATTTCAAGAACAAAAGCAGAAAAGGAAACAACCTTCACCACCAATAAAGCATGATATTTTGCAGGAGTTGCTAAATTAACATTGCATATGAATGAATACCAAAGGGAAACCTTCTGATTCAAGCTATTGGTCATTTTGCTTCGTGAATTCCCCAGTAAATTATTTCTTCAGTAGTTAATGGTCTCCTTCTGATTGGCAACTCCTGTTAACAGGAGTTAACACCGTTAACAGCAGTAAACACTGCCTCCAGTCTGGCTCTAGAACTGTTAACTCAGGATGAATATGTGGATAGCCTCTGATTTTGAGCAGAAATTTGTTACTTGATTTTCCAGTGGCTCATTAGGTGTATTGTCTGCATTTAGACACATCACTTTCCCTTTGCTTCAAACATCAGTATTTTCTGCAGTGCATCTATAGTAAGTATCACCTGCATCAAAAGCAAGCAGCTTCTTGAAGGCACTAGGGCTATGCAGATTGTAACCATTGCTCCTGTAAATGAATCACTTTTGTGAGACAATGTTGTCTCCAAGAACCCATGGCAAAGTAGTCTTATTTAGGTTCAGTAACATACTGACTTCTTAGTATCTTCCTTCATTAACTAAATGCTTCTTAGGCCACTGCCACTTAAAAAGCACTATGCTAAATGGGTTTGGTAGAGGATATTTTTACGGAATGTGTGCTTGTAAGTGTTGCCTCTATTCTAACATAGCTATGCTCAGAGACTCTTAAACGAGTGATGACTGGAGTAAATAATTTCTATTGTCAACCTAGTCCACTGTTTTTCAACATGAGATGCATAATTGTTTTAATTGTTTTAACAAGTCCATGATGTGAAAGACCTAAATATTTCACAATATAGAGAGATGGAAGTAAGAATTATTTGTTATCTGTAATATTATTTTCTTGTTAAGTTGATTATTTTACTTTCATTATCTAAGATGCTAATATTATATTTTTGTGCGATAATCACATATTCAATAACTTGAATTTAAAATCTTAAAATTGCATCTGAAGTACCAAGAGAATCTGAACTTTTGTTGCAGTTCATTATCATTAAGTATCTATTCAAGAGGAAAACTAATGTTCAGATTGACTTGAAGTTTCAGGTGTCCCTGCTAGTCAACTTGGGATAACGTTTTCCCAGATTTCTGAGCACAAGTCTAAACTGGGTGAGGAGTGGCTAGAGAGCAGCCCTGCAGGAGGGGTCTGGGGGTGCTGGCTGGTTCATCCTGTTTAGCTGTACTTCCACAGAGTGGCAAACTACCTCATCTCTGACACTAGGAGATCAAAGATCTTGGGTCAAAGATCAAGCTCTCAGTGTGGAGCAGGAGATGCAAATGGTTGCAAAACTTTCTGAGATGAAAAATACTTGTTCCAAGATGAGCAATACTTGTTCCCTGGAGCATTCAGTCTCTGCCTGTGCAATGTCGTAATTGTGCCCTTTTCTGATCCTTTCTTCTGGATAGGCCTGGGACCTGCACTGCAGAGAGCTTCTCTCCTGGAGAGAGCCCTCAGACCTGGGTCATAATTTTTCATGCAGAGCGTGACAGAACTAGTCTGTTCTAATCTAATCCCTACCTCAACATGAGTCAAATAACTTAAAATTTTTGAATGTTATTTGTTGTTTCATCTCTAAAACACATTCAAGGATTCAGAGAGGTTACAAGCAGAAACAGGATTTAAAAGAAAAATATATATTTTATGTGTCAGGGCCAATGCTCTCAAGTATTAACACAATGTACATGTGTAGACAGGTACAGGAGCATGCATTCTTCTTCTGTTTGAAGAAAGCATTTCATCTTCAAAAAACATCCCTTGCAGTCTGGCAAAGAATATTAACAGAGACACAGAGAGTAGCAGAAGCAACAGAGGCCAAGCAGTCCCTGTTTCCTGCAAGAATGAGCTTGCAGAATGAAGATCAGTACTGATGGCACAAAGAAGAAAAACAGAAGGTATGTGGTACCATGGGATATTTCCCCAAAAAGCATACTTACCTATAACAAGAACTTTTTCCCTTCCAAAAGTTTATCCACTGTGCTTCTTGGAAGCATGAAATGCACTTTTGTGCATGCCCTGTGCTTGTATTGCACACAGGGAAAGATCAAAAGTGGCAGCTCTCTATAAATGAAGCAAGCAAGCAAGCCTGGAGCCCCTCCAAGCACAAGCTGTTTTCCACAAGCAAAAACTCCTGGGGAAATGGAGCCAAGGGAATAGCAGAGCTCACTTCCCCAAGCATGTAATGTGCAAGAAGGAGACAGATAGAGACAGAGTAGTGCCTTGGAAGTGCCTGAGAGGAGGAACATCAGCTTAGTCTGTCTTGGTTATGAAATACCTGACCAAAAAACGAGGAAAAGAAGTGTGCAGGAAACACAATTTCTCAGGATGAGACAGATAAGATTCTAGTACACTGAGCTGAGAAAAGGCTTGCTAGTGCTTCACTGTTATCAGTCCTCACAATCTCTAGTGGCAAAGCCTAAATTTGTGGGAAGACTCTGATGAAAAAGCCCTAACATACAGACCCTGACTTTTCGAGGAACTGGGAGTCAAACTTAAAATAGATGAGGTAGGATTTAGGAATAACGTGATTGCTGTTGAGAGAAATATTACATGATGTATGACTTCAGAAGAGGCACTGCATGTTAACCCCTCTTGATTCCTTCCTGTTCTTTATTTACTCAGATGACTTTAAAGATATGGACCTAAATCCACAGGCTGGGGATAGTGATAGGCATCTGCTCTATGGGATCAGCTTGATGGGAAATCACATACAAGGATGTGTGATTACAAATCCTCTTCCCTATCCAAGAAAAATATACTTGGGAAAATCAACAGCATGCTGAATTCATACCTACCCATGTATAGTAAGCCACTGATCAAGTACCCCTTGCCTATTGATTATGTGTGGGGTTCTGTTTCAGCACAGATGTCATGGCAGGATTTGATCTCTTTGGAAGCTGTGTGTTCAACTTCGGCACATCTTTGCGTTACATACTTTTAGCATAAGAAGCTACTCCTTTCTGCGAGTGTTCTTATTTCCTACTCTTTCATATACTCAAACATCAAAATATAGTCAAAATAATAACCTAGAAATGGAGAGTAACACCATTTTTTGAGGGTTTCTAAGTCCTTTAGTTTTCCAGGAAAACAACAGCACTGCTAGAACACTTCAGTACAACCAGACTTCTTTTTTTTTTTTTTCTTTTTTTTTTTTTTGTTTTTGTGATGGCCCCTGGTTTTGTGATCTACCACTGAGGTAGATACACTTTAAATGACAAAATTTTTTGCCTAGAGTCTTATGGGGGCAAAAGTACAAGGAGTCTTCTCAGCAGTCTTCCACTAAAGGAGAAGACAACCAAAAGGGTACCAAAAAAATTAAAAATTCAAGCACATTTTCATTAGTAAATTTCTTCTGCAAATATTTTTATTTGGGTACAGAGCTGCTTTTAGCTATTCACCTGCTAGATAAAAACCAGTAAACTTGCTGTACTACATTTTTGCCTGTAAATCAGGAAGGATCTTTGGTTACCTTAATACTAACCCTCCTGAGTCTGCTTTATGAAAGAAAGTGAAATAAATTGCTGCTTGCTCTTACCTTACTAGAATTTACAATTCACTACTAATGATTTCTGCAGTTCACAATTACTGTTATTCCACTTACTGAAGGAATCTTTCTGACAAACCCAAAAGTATTTTATCTTAGACTATGATATTTTACTTGGACATACATATAATTAGGGCTTGGACTGGTTTATTCTGCTTCAGCTATAGCCACCTAAGATCTTCTCTGTAAATACTGTATGATGAACGATATCCCAGCCACAGCCTTATTAATATTTACTCATCTTTGCATAAGGTAATGCAACTTTAAAGTTATCACTCTTGTCTTTTTATACCAGAGGAAAATTCTAAAAGCAAGGGAAAGAGGGAAATATATGTTACAGTAGGTTCATTTTCCCTATAATGAAATGGTGTATTACATCAAATATACTTTCGGAGTTATAGTGGTATCTTGGAAAAGAAAGATTGTGCTGGTTTTTGCCTGGGACACTTACTTTTTCTCCACAGTGGGTGGTATGGGGCTGGGTTTTAGATTTCTGCTGAACACAGGGTTGATAGTAAAAAGATAGTTTTTATTGCTGAGCAGGGCTTGCGCAGAGCTAAGGCCTTTTCTGCTTTCATACTGCCACGCTGGCCAGGAATGTGGGGGTGCTTGGGAGAGTGGGAGGAGACCCAGCCAGGACAGGTGACCCGAACTGACCAGAGGGATATTCCAGATCACATGACATCATGGTCAGCATCTAACATGAGGGGAAGAAGAAGGAAGAGGAGGGACATTTGGAGTGACAGTGATTGTATTCCCAAATATTCATTACACATGATAGTGCCCCTGTCTTCCTGGTGTTGTGTGAACCTCCCTGCCCATGCAAAGTAGTGAATTAATGCCTTGTTTTTCTCTGCTTTTGTGTGTTGTTTTTGCTTTTCCTATCAAACTACCTTTATCCCAGCCAATGAGTTCTTGATCTTTTACCCTTCTAAGTCTCTCCCCTGTCCTGCTGATGGGGAGTGAGTGGCTGCGTGGGGTGCAGCTGCTGGTTGGGGGCTAAACCAACCAGCAAGGACTAGTATATTACTAGTCTGTCTTTTCTTTCTCCCTAGATAATTAATTAGAAATTGGTGCTACTCCAAAAGCAATTCTTCCTGAAATACTTTCTTACATGAAGGGAAGGTAGAGGTATCCCGCCAAAAAAGTTGGTTTTCAGAGTCTGAATGTCAAACTTAAAACAATGTCCTCTTGGAAGTCTCAGACCAAAGCATTGTTAGCACCTTCATTCAGTGAGTATCTTCAATTTATATGAATGATGTAGTAAAAGATTTCAAAAAAATTTTTTGGCAGTCTGAGAAATGAATTTATCAAAAATAAAATTAATCATTTTTTGATGCTTTCCCAAATACAGAGTCATTCTGAAATGATGGAGACAAACCTGCAGGTTTCCCCAGTGTTTACTCTTTGAGGAGCAGGCTGCCATTCTGACTTAAGCCAAATATCACCTTTTATTCTAATTTTTTTTTTTCTTTTTAAAAATTTCTACGATGGTGTCACAAGGTATTGTTAGGTATATTCTCAGTGTGAAGAAAGTTATCATACTGTCACTTTGGAGATATGACAACATTGTTACAAAATACTACAGGATTTTGAGAGATCTACTTATATGAATATTTATTTTACAGATTCATATTACCTGAAGTGGCCCAGATATGCATTCCATGTTATTCATATATCAGTCAGAAGTACCCTCTGCAGTACACAGAAGTACAGACTATCAATATTGCCTATCTTCTTCACAACTTTTCTTGGCACTGAGAGGTGTTTTATAGTGAGCCCAGCTTTTTATGTTACCACATTCTGTCTGGATAGTTTTTGTGATACAAAAAGTATAGATGCACAGAAAACTCCTCTCAGCTAAGGGACAGCTATCTGGCAAGCATACTGCAACTTTTACTTTTCCTCAGTATTTTTGTGTGCCATAAAGTTGTCTTTAAAATGCACAAAAACATGTCTCGGCTTGTTAGATAATTTTGCACCCTCTTCTGGCCAAGACCCTCCCTTTTTAGGCATAAATCTTCTAAAATAGGTGGGTTGAACATGAAATTACTCAGCATTGTAACTAATTGTTCACACAGAAAAGTGTGTTCTTTATAGTCAAACTCCTCCTTACTAGAGAAATAGCTAGATCTCAAACTGTTCAGTTCCTGGAGGTCAGCCATATTCTTACCTGCTGTATTCAAATACTTCATAACTACATCTAATAAAGAAAAAGGGAGTATGTTCAAATAAATACATTCTCATGAAACTGTCTTCTACATTTCCCAGGAGACCTCTTATCACCAAGATAAAAGTCATTGTTTCTCTCACAGTGAGAGACGAGGCCCTTCCAAACAATGTAAGTTTCTATGCTGCTTTTTTATCACCACCTATATATCTTCAGCTTGTATAGTAGAAGGAAAAATTATATTTAAGATGGTCAGAAAAACCCCTGATGTGGTTCTGTAACTCATGCAAATATTTGAATAAACCAGTAACTTTTCCCATATTTCTCCTTGAGTCCTACATGCACTGTATAAATATGAAAATAGTTGTTACTCTGATAGCACAACAGCATAAGCAAGGTCTGTAGTTCATACACTACCTTGAGCAATAAATATTAGTGTGAAAGCAACTGAATCACTTGACTATTAGCCCTTAAACCTCAATTGCAGTGGGACCTAAACCAGCTGATGCTTAGCTGTGTATTCCATGATGCTGCACTCATTTGAAACTCTATTGAATCTTTTTAAATGCAGGTATTTCTTTTTCCCTTTTTTAAAGGCCACTGATACTTTACATTGAAGTCAGCTGAGAGATCTCCAGTTTTTGCTCCCAGCTCATTATCTGTAAAAATTTTTAAAAGAAGCTCAATAAATACAGGTTAATTGAGTGCTAATAGTGTGGTTTGTTTGTTTGTCTGGTTGGTTGGTTGGTTGGTTGGTTGGTTGGTTGGTTGTTTTACTCAAATAAAAATATACTTCTTTTGCCAATTTATTTTTTTAATAGTTTGTGCATAGCCTAGGTGGACGCTTGCGATTCAGCAAGTCCTAAACATATCTTAAACCTATTTTAGTTTTGATATTTGCTTCAATGATGATTTGTATTTAGTAGATGGTTTATGCTCTACAGCTGGTTTTCTGCTGCACTGTGTATGGATGACTTAAAATTAGAAATTAAGCAGAACCTTGGTATATTCTTATCTAAAAGCCTACAAATACAGAAAACCCCTTTGGAAGTATTTGTGGAAATTCCAACTCTGTTTCTCGGGCAATCAAGGAGGCATTGTTTGCTTTGCTGATTTTGCAGCTGAGTTTAACACTGAAAAAGAGATATTCACATGGCAAGTGTGCAGAACACAGTTAAAGTGGAAAACACATTCAGAATTTAGAGCAGCTGTGTTGGACAGGTATTTGAAAAAATCCACTGGTCATAGATAAATAGTGGTAAAATTCCTTTGAAGCAAAGTTAGATTTTTTTTCTGGCCATTTTTCCAAAGGCATAGAATGTAGTAGACACTAAACAGAAATTTTAGCCACCAGTTAAAACTTTATATTAAATTATTTATTCACAGTTTCCTATTTGTTCTTCAGACTGCTTTAGGCTTAAAATTAGGAGTAATCCCTAAGAACCTCAACTGAATTTCCATCATATATTCCTGCTGCCAATGGGTTAAGGTGCTTCTCAGCTGGATTAAAACTCACAGCATCTGGCCTACATCAGTGGCATCAAATGTAGTTGATTTTTTTGTTTGTTTGTTTTTTTCCCAAAATATTAATCTTTGATTAATAGAAGTCTTCTCATGGAAGTGGTGAAGGACGATTCAAGATTTAACAAACTCTGGATACCTGGTTTGGAAACAAACATAGTAAATGGGGTTTTCAAATAGGGAGATTTGTAGATTAAATGATGAACACTTCTAGTCCTCTGATTTGTTGTTATCAGATAGAATTTATTACCAACACATCCTCTTAAAGAGAGGTTTCTGCAATACTTATACCTTTTAAATTTATATAGGTAAATCTATAACAAAATATGCACTCTTCCCCTAAAAGATTTTATTTTTTCTTTCTTATTATAGAAGAAATATGTGGCCAACACCATTTCAAACTCCTGGCTAGCCTGTATTTTAGGCTTACTGTAGTTTACTGTTGAGTCACTGGGCGTTCTCACTGAGTACACTGATTGGAACTACAGCACCTAGAAGTTACAGATGCTTTCCAAAGTCTCAATAAACTTAATAGAGCAACTGTTTTTCTGCTGTGCTGGACGACAGGGGCAGGGGCTAGAGGCTTGCACGGGATCAAAATGCCATCATTTTCACAACAGTAAATTTCACTGGTTCCAAGCTTGCTGCAGTTCTCTTTTTATTGCAAATACATCAAACTGTCTCTGATATATCTGGTATGTCAAGGCTGAAAAAGGTTCACACATCAGATGCTGACTTGTAGGGGGTGTTTAGAGGCAGGGGGGAACTTGACATAAGGTACAAGCAGCCTTTCACATGCACCTAAAACATGCTGGTTTTATGATAAGTTTGGGTTTTTAAAATTTTATTTGTGTTTTTCTAACAGAAAATGGGGAACAAGATATGTGTCAAGAAAGGTGGCTGTGTGCCTCCTCTTGTACAAGAGTCACTGATTTCAGAAGATCTGAACACCTTTCCCTGCACATCTATGTTTTTCTTTAATTTCTGATAAGCAGACTCTGTTGCTGGTAAGATAACCTAGTAGTTAAGGACTAAATTTTTACTATTGCTACTAATATTTTAAAATCAGAATTGGATTTTTGCTGACAATTTTTTTTCTGAGACAAAACTGTAGACCCAGGTATGATAGCAACTTTGACATGTTTTTGTGAAGTCAACTTTCTCTGTGCATGGCATGTAGAAGAAAGTTCTGTAATTCTAATAATTGCATTTAAAATATGGCATCTTTACCCATTTGATGTAGAGAACTTTCATTCACTCCTCATTTTTCTTAGTTTATCAACCTAACTGTAGGTTTGGTTCAGATAGAAATATTTAGGAAAAAAGTCGAAAATTTATAAGAATATAATGACTTCATTATATGAGCCTCTCTTTATCCATTTATTTGTGTTTTCTATGTTTTCTATCTCTTACAGATGAAGCCTGTCCTATTGAATTTATCTGAAAAATTCACCCTCCCTCTTTGTCACACCTAAACAGCAGTATGTACATTTGGGCAGACAGTAAAAATTAAACTGATGGCAGTGACTCACAGAGAGAAGTCCCTGGCAAACAGTCATGATAAAATTGGCAGCATCATACGGAAAGTTATCCTAAGTCTTACTGTAATTATTTTTCTGAGCATCTGATTTATGTCTGCCAAAGGATATTGAGAAACCAACTCCACCAATAGAAATAAAAAAGTCACCAGCCTAAAGCAGCTTTGACATAAAGCCAGGTGTAATTTCCATACCTAGTTTTTAAGGGTCACATCTTGAATCACAGAATTACAGAATCTGTTGAGTTGGAATGGACCCCAAGCCCACCTGGCTGCCAGGGCACTGCTAACTCAGATTAATCTTGTCATCGACCAGGGCTCCAGGTCCCTTTCCATGGCACTGGTTTCCAGCATCTCCTTCTCCAGTCTGTGGGTACTACCAGGGTTGTCCTATCCCAGGTGCAGAATCCAGCACTTTGTTGAATTGCATATGGTTGGTGATTGCCTCTCTAATTTGTTGATGTCTCTTTTCAAGGCATTCCTGCCTTCAAAAGAGTCAACAGCTCCTCTCAGTTTTGTATTCTTTGTGGAATTGCTTAGCATCCCTTCCAGTCCTACATCCAAGTAATGTATAGAGATGTTGAAGAGCACAAGGCTGAGGATTGAGACCTATGGAACCCCATTAGTCACGGACTGACAGTCTGATGTTACCCCTTCACTATAACTCTTTTAAGATCTTCAAGGAAAAATATGACTGTTCCACTTTCAGATATAAATATATATTTTTTTTTTTCACACTACCTCTCTTTTATCTTGTAAATGGGAAGGTGTATCTCCAAAATGAAGATTTATGGTATGGGGAAAACAGTGAATAAAATATAGTAATGTTCATGGAAAGAATGTCTATTAAACATAAAAGGCATGATTACAACCTTCCCCCCCCCCC